>CM025142.1:25707620-25721798 GCA_013467495.1 Gossypium gossypioides | reverse complement strand
ACACTAAGAGTTAATTTCTTTGTGCAAGATTACTTAATTTGGGATTTTTAGAAGCAATTTTCTTCTTGATTTTCTTCAAGAAGTTGTGAGAATTCATTATTCATCCTTCAATTTGCCAATGATTGTTTCTTGGAGGGTTGATTAAAGTCATTAATTGAGTTTGTTAGTGTTCATACTTCAAAGGGTTCAATTCGACACTTATTCATCTATCCACTGATTTATTTTATCCATCTTCCACTTTTTTCATTCTATCTTTTCTTTATTTAGTTATTATTTTTAATATTTATTCTTTATTCTTAAATTTCTTATTTTTCTTATTTTTTTCTTGTTCTCCTAAAACTGTTTGGTTTCTTCTTTTCAAGTTAGATTCGAACATTTCTTTCTCGAGTCAAACAACTTGGATACAATCTTCTTCCGCTTCCCTCCCTTATCAATTAAAATTTGGGATGGGTGAACCTTCTGATAGATATGACTAAGGGGCTCAACATTAATAACGAAAAGAATTAGTATGATTATCCTTATATACTTGCTGAGCTCGTTGAGCTGACGCGTTAATTGTTTTAATGTGTAAGTCTTGGATTTATTAAGAAGATCAAGAATTCAGTTCAGGAGTATCGCATCGCCATTTGAACCTAAAGTTGTAATTCTTTTAATTTTGTTGCATTGGTGTTTGAACCTTGGCATGTATACTATGAAATAAATTGAATTGTATAAGTAAGGTTGTGTTGTAAGTTTAACCTTGGCAGGCCACACGGGCATGTGGGCCCAAAATTCTTAAATTTTTCTCAAGGTCGCATGAGTCGTTCCAATCGACTGTGGGCCTTCTGTAGGGTCGATAAGGGCTAACCAAACCCTAATGCTTGTGATCTGTTATCCTGATAGACTAATCTGAGTAGGAAAAACTGATATGTATATCTGATTTTTCAGTATAAGCATGTATGATATCTGTACACGAGCATACGAGACATGTTATTTATGTATATCTGTTATTTGATATATGTATCTGTATATGGGGTGAGATTTGTATATGTGGAGGAAGTGTTCTGTAATGTGACCTTTTGCCTATTTTTTGGCATTTTGACTACATATTATTCTGTTATTTGTCGTATGGGCATTATATGGTGTGTAGGGATGGGTAGGTGTTTTATACCCCACATGGTGTGATGGGATGGTCAGAGATAGTGTGTAGAGGATGGGGGTAGGATTCTGTATACCTGTTTTGATTATCTGATTCTGACATATGTTTCTATTAAGGACTTAAGTTTGTATCTGTATCTGTCCTGCATATGAGTTTCTGTGTATATTTGCATGACTATCTCTATTGGGTTACACACTGGGTTTCCAAAAACTCACATCCGTTTGTCTTTTTTGTTTAGGTAATCCTCAGGCATAGATGGATCGGTGCGACAGAGTCTCAACGGTGACCACTAGTTCAAGAACTAGTTTAGTTAACGGTTTCATTTTAATTCTGAATTATTTTAAGAGTTTGTAATTTTTGGGACTCTTTGGACTGTTTTGTTTTAAATATGGTTTTGATTGTGCATGGACTTTTATACTGCAACGTTTGACAACTTTCCCTGCAAATTAAGTTTTCTGAAAGAACAAATTAACAATGTTTCCATAACGAGCATAATAATATGTTTAATAAAATGTGGATTCTTCTAAGAAATAACTAAATTCGAAAAAATTATCTTAATCAGATTGATTTCAAAACCTCTTCTCCTTAACGCTCACAGATTCGGCCATAACGTTTAGGCCAAGTTTGGGGTGTTACATGGATAACTTCTTTCCTTATCTTTTCAAGGCTACACATTGAGGACAATGTGTTATCTAACGTGTGAGGGGTAATATAGAAATTTTGTTTTAATTTTAATTTTTTTTTGTCAATTGTGTGGTTGAGCTTGTAGAAATATAAGTGATTGGTTAGGAGCACGTATATAGGTTGATTGTATTTACTATAGATTTGGCATGATAGTAGATGATTTTTTTTATTAGACTACTAAGTTCTATATATTACACTGTAAATATGCATTAAGCAATTGAATGTACTAGATGATATAGAGAATACAGGGAAACGAGCATGCTAGTTTGTATGATAGATTGTTGAATTTGTGATTGTTTGGTTGATTAAAGTTGTGAATATTGAGATTCCTAGGGATGACCTAAAACATTGTTAGGTATAAACCCAGAGCCAACAACCTAACCCTTTTGTCAAATCCCAAAACTCGGTCTAGTAGTTTTGGGTAAGTAGAATCAGATTATTAAACCAAGAGTTTGAGTCAGATACCGAAAATTAGTGTCACAAATAATTAATTAAAGTATTAAAGTAACATAATTGGGTTTTTATTTTATTAACTAGCTCAAACATAATTTAATTTCGAGGTCTAATTAAAAAAAAATTTAATTGAGTTAGGACCTAATTTGAAAATGGGAGAAACATGGAGTGACCAAAAAGGCAAAAGGGCAAATTGCCCAATTTTTTAAAATTGGTCTTCTACTTGGAGTCATTCACCTTTTTTTCCCTTTCTTAAATCCCAAACTATTTAAAAATTTCCTAAACCTAAAATCTTCAAAGTTAAATCATTCTTTTGGATTTATTAACCTCCTAAACACCAAAATAACTCTCAATTTCAAACAAAAATCACATTTTCTTCCCCAAATTTGTCATTGTTCTTCTTGAGTTCAAATCCCAAATTAGAGTTGTAAATCATCATTTTCATCAAATTAAGGTAACATTCTGACTTTTTAGAACTGAATGAAGAGTGTTGTTAATTCAAATCGAGTTTTAAATGATTATATTTTGATTTGACATTTTTAAAGTAAGCTTGGATTCAAAAATGGAAAATCTCGAAATCTTGAGTAAACTTGTGTTTTTAAAGTGTTTTTTGATTCATTCTAATCTAATTAGAATGTACTTCAATTTAATTTGATAATTCATAACTGAATTTTTAGAAATAAAACATTTTCCCCTTTTACATGTTCTTGAAAGCTTGAATTTTCCAGAAATTTGAAAGTTGCAGATTTAGGTGAAATTAATGGTTTAAATATGAAATTAAATGATATTTAGGAGGTTTCAAATTGAAATCGAGGATTAGGAATGAGATTAGGATGTCAAAACTTCAACTTCGACAAAACTAGTTAGTTTTCGATAATAAGAAAAGAGAGGCTTGAATTGTATTTTCCTTACTGTTTGGTTATGTTCAAAGCTATTTTTGATGATTTTGGAATGTGTTTTTATGTGTGTAAAGTTCCAGATCAATCGGGAGCCACCACGAGCAAGTCTAAAGGAAATAAAAAGCTTGTTTGAGATTTCGACTTGTAAGCGAGAGTGTCATCGGTGAGTGTCCGGAGTTGCTGTTGGTATGCATGATTCGTAGTGTTAATTGGGAGCTTATAATTAGCCTAAACCCCTATCTTAATTTCTGAGCATAAGTATTCTTTATACCTTTTTCCTTGTTGTGGAATTTTACCTAATGTATGTCGAGTTGTGAAATGTGAGGCTATTATGACAGATAATGTGTGTAAATATTTAGATGTGATAAATTGATTTGAATGCATACATATGTGGTCTGCTATGTGATGACTCAAGGAGCATTATTGTGGCACTTAAAGTGCAATTAAATGTGAATCCGGTAAGCATGCATTGTGTACAAGTTTGTGATGTAAATTGATGAATATGAACAGAGATGATGTGCATTAAAACAATAATTAAAAATGTGTAATTGTGGATATTTTGGCCTTGTGATATCTTGATACCATTGGATATAGTTAGCATGACATAGGATTGTGAGTACTGACCTTTGTGTTATGTGATTTGGGCATTGAGGCCTTGGGATAGGTTGGAGAGATAAGGGAATACCGAGCTAAGCTTCGTTCATTGGGACATGTTTGTGTATTGGAGAATGTTTAGCTTTATGCTACACTTATGAGACATGTTAGACTCTTTGAGTCATTGGTGTGATGGAGATCCATTTATCCAATGTGTGGTGATAGAGTCTTTTTTTTTTACGTTTCATAAGCTCAAACTGTCAAATTATCATTAATGGATTATATGAGATATGTTGTGTGTAAATGCATATAAGTATATAAGCTAGACTTGTCAGATAATGAAGCATGAATATTTTATTTTGACTTGATGAAAATATGGTTGTGAATGTGCCTTAGTATGCTCTTGCTTTACTTATGATGTTGTGTATGCTTTGTGGTAAATTTGAACATTCACTGAGCTTATTTAAGCTCACACACTCCACATTAAATCTTGTAGATAAGTAGCTCTTTCAATGTGAGTGGAGCAACGAAAAAAGTGATCTAAACAAGGCATAATTTTTGAGTAGGTGGTTTGGCAATTCTTTTTAACACATTGAATAAAGGCAATATATATTATAGTTACAATTACTATTATCATCGTTATTTTGAGATTAGGCTTATGAACTATTAATGTTGTTTTTGGATTTTGGATGTGGATAATTTTGATACTTCAAATTGATATTAGTAATGCATTCTATAGTTGCTTGACAAATACGTGTTAATATGTCATGTAGAATGGTTAAAAGATGATAGTAAGCTTAGTTGAAGTAGAAATTATTTGTATGTTGAGTAGAAATATGTTTTGAACATGAAAAACATTTTAACTTGTGAAATTTTAGCATTCTAGGTAAAAGTATCAATACTCACGTTGGGTTTCAAAAATTTTCAAAACAGTCTTTATTTCTCGAATAATTGTATTTCTATTATTTATTTAAATGTTTAATTAGTCATGATTACGTCTTTAAAGATTGATAGTGACAGTCGTTACACTTATTTGGAACTGTGTATGCATATGTATAAGTTCTGGTAGTTGTTGTAACATCCTATAACTTGGGTTTGGCCACCGGACTGGGTTAAGGGTGTTACACCTTTTTATTTATCTTTAGTACCTATATTTGAGCCAAAAAGACTTCTTGATGAACCTGCATACAAAATCCGAGCCAAAAACATTAATTTGTATTTACCCTTTTTCTTTGGTTCTAAACTAGACTACTATAGACGTCTGGCCATACGTATTGAGGGTTAAATAGATACATCACGGTGGATTTTATTACAATAGAGTGAAATAAGAAAGATCAGTGTGATATAGTAATTATAGGTGAACCTATAAGTGCGAAACAAAAGAAAAATTATAAAACAAAATCAAAACAAGTAGAAAAAGTACTTGAAAAGCAAAAGCATTTGTTAATGAGATGTTTTGAAAAAGAAAAAGGTGATAGTCACAAAAATAAGAAAAACTCGTGAGCTACCCATAGTTGTTGTATTATGCTGTGATTTCTTATGTGGAGAAATACGGAATGTGAAAGAAGGAGAAATAAGGCGGTGAATAGGTAAGGGTCACTAAGGGGGGAGAATATGGAACAATATGATGTGTCAAACTATTTTTGTGCTTGAAACTATTTTGATGCTTATTGTTCTTAAATTCTATACCTGTCCTAAGCCTTAGAACGTTACAAGCCGAAAAGCCCTATGTGACCTAGGTAGATTTATTCATGAATTGACATCATATTAAATAATTGCCTTTACGACCGTATGTATTTTACTAGGATAATCAAATTACCTATATAATTTATTGATGGATCCATACATTTGAAAACCTTCATGTTTACATGTCTTGTAATATACTAAACTTAGCTATTTGATGTCAGCTATATATCATGTCAAGGTTATATATAAATATGAAATGCCTAGTTACATACTCCAAAGCCAACATTTGTACTGTACTTGCTCAAGGATCTTATTTTAATTAGCTATTTTTGTTTGCATTGCTTGAGGACAATTAATGACTTAAGTGTGGGGGAGTTTGATCTGTCATAATTCAGTGTAGTAGATTAAATTAGTTTTCACACTTGAGAAGCTTAATGACGAGGATTTCATTATGTTTTAATTAAGTTTTCATAGTTTAGTCTAAATGCAATAAAAAGTGTATTATGAGTCTTTTATTGACATTAGGGGCCGAATGAGGCCTAAAGGTGAGCTAATATACTTAATGAGTATGCAGGAGACCATCAGAGAGCGTATAAACTCAATACTGATAATTGTGTTGCAACACGAGAAGTTTGATGTCGCAACATAGGGAGTAGAATACAAGAATATCTAGACTACCTTCGATGTCGCAACACACCTATGGGATGTCACGACACACACTTGAAACAACCTTGAACCTGAGCATACTGCCTTCGATGTCGTGACACAGGCATTAGGATGTCGCGACATCGGTCCTATACGGGAGATATTTACGAGCCAGGGGCATTTTGGCGCACAATAAAATATTTAACACGAGAGCAACATCAACCCTTACTCTATAAATAGACTCATTTAGCACTTGTTATGGACAACTTTCAGACTTGAGAATTTTATTTGTAATTTCAATTTTCAGTTTTTCCATTTTCTTATGCTTTAGGTTTTTTTTTAGTTTTTTTCTATTTGCGTTCGTTGGGAAATCTGATCTATAGACTTGATCAACTTTTTGTGGATTCCGCGCTTCACTCGATATAATTTAGGATTCTTTTAAACATTTTCTCTTTAATTCATTATTTATATTGATCCTTAGCATCAAGTTTATTGTATTCACGAGATCCATGAGGAACTAATCCTTTTATGGGGGATTAGCAAGTGGAGGTGTGATTAATTGATTTCTATGTAGGGTTTCCTTAGCGGATCAGCTGTTTGGGAGAAGAAAAACTTAAACCCTAGACTTGACAACCCTATGAAGTCATTTAGGTGGGAATTAATCCAAAATTGGTATGGCCTACCCATGAACACCTTAGCCCTAAACTGGTCTTGACTGTGAGATCGAGAGATAAGTAGTTCTTACCAACTCATTACTTTAGTGGAAGATCGAGAGATCCTACTAAGTTAATAACTAGTTGACTGAATAGGAACCCGAAACGGAAATTAGTTATGACTACCAAAGCAAGCTAATCACCCATAGTTAGATTTGATAAAGTTTACGTATTAATTTCCCAAAGTCTCTTTATTTATTCTATTCTCTTTATTATTACAAAAACCCCCAAAAACATCTCTCTTTATGTTTATTCATAATATAAATTATTTTAAGTACTAATTAGATCTAGTTGTGTTTAGGTTAGGAATATAATTTAGTGCTAGTCTCCCTTGGGTACGATCTTCAGAGTACTTATCTACTTCGTTCTAACTATATTAAAATCTGACTCGTATCCTTACAAACACCACTTATTTAAAATCTTTTGTGTAGGATTCTTACTCTGGACATTGGTATGTCCGGAGACGGTCAGCATCACATTCCACAACTCAACATACATTAAGCATATTTTCACAGCAAGGCAAAACTATAAGAAATGCTTATACTCAAAACTTAGGATGAAAGGTTTAGGATAGAAGGTTTAGGCTATCCCTAAGCTCATGATTAACACTTTGAATTACGTATACTAGCTGCGACTCCGAACATTCACTACTCACGCTTTCGCTTACTAGTTGAAAGCTCAAACTAGCTTTTCCTTACCTTTAGACTTGCTCATAGTGAATCCCGAATGATTCGAAACTTTACACACATAACAAGCACGTTCTAAACACATTAAAAATAGCCTTGAACACAACTAAACAGCAACGAAAACACAATTCAAGCCTCTCATTTCTCACTACCAAAAAATAGCTAGTTTTGTCGAAATTGAAGTTTCAACATCCTAATTTCGTTTCTAGTCCTCAATTTCGATTTCAAACATCCTAAATATCATTTAATTTCTCCTAAATCCATGGTCCTAAAATTTTTGAAAAATTAAAGCTTTCAAGAATATGAAAAAGGGGAAAAATCTTGATTCTTAAAAATTTGGTTATGAACTATAGTGAAATACCTTTTAATTAGGTTAAAATGAATAAAAAATCACTTTGAAAACACAAGTTTACTCGAGATTATGAGATCTGTCATTTTTGAATCCAAACATACTTTAAAAATATCAAATCTAAATATACTTGTTTAAAACTCGATTTGAATAAAGAACACTCTTTATTTAACCATATAAAGTCAGAATATTACATTCATTTGATGAAAATGATGATCTACAACTCTAATTCGAGATTTAAATTCAAGAAGAATAATGACGGATTTGGGGAAGAAAACACGTTTGTCATTTGAAATTGGGGATTGTTTTGGTGTTTAGAAGGTTAAAAAATCTAAAAGAATGAATTGATTTTGAAAGAACTCTTTAATTTTAGGTTTTGGAAAACTTTTGAATAGTTTGGGTTTAAGAGGGGAAGCAGAAGACTATGGGTGTTCTTAAAGGTATTCCGACATCGTAGGCAAAGTTAGGATGGCGGAAGCCTCGGGTTGCTAAAAATTGATCTGCTTCTTCTTGGATTGTACTACATTCAAATTTTGGGGTTGATATGTTTAGAGGGGTACTTTCGTAATCTTGAGTATAAAAAATGGTGAGATTTTTTAAAGACGATGAGAGATTTCTTGGGTTACGGCCACGAACGTTCATATTGGACATGGTGAATGGGAATAATAAGAGAAAGAAAAGAAAGAAGAACTTGTATTTCCCTTTGTAGATTCTAAAAATCGAAGGAGACGAAGGCTGTAAAAGAGGAAGTCTGGACGACTGTTAAAGAAAAATTTTCAGGGTTTAACAAAATTTTTAGATGAAAGTTTAAGGCTTTTATTTCAAAGAGATAAATGTGCTCGAGAAGACACTCTGTGAAATCTATTTAAATTTCCTAATGTAAGTTCGACATTTGTCAAAAAGGGATAATTGTGAGGTACCCGTACTCGAGTACTAACCGCAAAAAATATGATCCTGACCAAAAGAGTGGTATGATGATATCTTTTCCTTTGACTTAATGGGGTGTACCCCAATAAGAGGGAAAAAGGTAAAAGCCCGTACAAGTAGTCCTCTGTTATTGTTGATTCATGTATAGCGAATTTGACCCCAAATAGGAAAAATTTTAGGAACGAAATTTCTTAAGTGGGGGAGAGTTGTAACACCCCGCTCGACGAAGCCTTAGTGACTAATACTGATTAAGGAAATACGATGGATAAGATAAGTTCTGATCGTGTATGGTATTAGGAGTTTACGTAGAATTATAATTTCTTGAGCACGCCTATGACGCCTCGGTGTTGTAGAACATAAGGACTTGCACATAGATAAAAAGAAAATGCTTGATGAAGGTGAACTTTAGTATAGACATAAGAGGGTAAGGGTTTTATATTAGGTTTCTAGGACAAAATGAGTAGGACTTGTGGTTAAGTGCAATGACTTTTAAGGTACGAGCTTACGATAGTGATACAGTGTGCCCTATAATTATGGCTCTGAGTCGGTTAAACTATAAGGTAAGCTGGTTAGGTATTAATTAGACATAAACCAACTTAATGATAAAGAAAGGGTAAGCACTCAAATAAGTTTCTCAAGAGTTGAAGATATTGATAAGACAATTTAGTAAAAACGAGACACTTGTTAGGTTTCAATAAGGCTATAAGTTATATAAATAGATAATCTAGATAGGATAAGGAGGCCCTTCTTCACTCTTCTAACATTACTGTTTAAAGGGTCATGAAGGGAGATTTCTTCATGCTAAGACTAAGATCCTGGACGTCACCAGCGATTTCTTCATGACAAGGTACGGTTTATAAACCTTCTTGTTAAAAAAACATATATCTGTAAGAGTACTTGGAAAAGATAGGACCCATACGAGTTTATAAGTTGAAGAAAGTGTAACGCCTTGATAAATTTATTTATGTTTCTGTAAATTTTGACACAAATATGTATTTGCTTCAGTGGTTAAATATTTTGGGTGTGTGTGTGAGGTATTAGGTTCAATTCCCACTTTTGGCAAAACTTTGTTATTTTAGATCCAAGTCTTACCCTCATTGAGTGGGCTTATATAAAATTGTCTGTTAATCTATATCAGAATGACACTGCTGGTTCGAGTGGTAAGGGAGTTAGTATGCTAGAGGTCCTGTGTTCGAATCCCTGCGTTAGCATGGGTATTAATTTTTGCTCCATTGACTGATAGAGTTCGGTGGTTTCGAGATTCTAAGGTAGTTGAGTTTGAGTGGTTAGTGGGGAGTTGATATTTGATAATAAATTTTATTTTCTTTTTCTTTTACTTTTACTTCTGCAAAGTTTTCTCTCTCTTCCAAAAGAATTCTGATGTTTCTTTTCTTCCTTTTTGGGTTCTCTGCCAATTTTCTTTGTCCTCATTTTTTTCGATTCTGTCACTTTCGTTTTTGCACAAATCATCGTCTCGATTTTTTGATGTTCTTTGTGCGTTTCTGGTAAGTGTGGTAAGTGTGGTTATTGTTTTGGTTAGTGAATCGTTGATTAATGGGGCTCATTTTGTGCTTAAGAGAATATCAAAGGTCTGGAGGTTTCCAATCGACACTCTAGTTGTGCGAAATCATCGTTGTTTGTTCGAAGGTAAGGGTTTAGGGTAGAATAAAGGGTTGTCTATCTCGATGTAGTTTGGTTTAGTATTGTTTTAAAGGACTAATTCGGTGATTTGTTAGACAATTTTAAGTGTTGTGTGGTTCGGGAATATTTTTGCATCGAAATCGTACTAGGTGTATACCCCTTACGCGTAAAAATTGAGTTTCGACGAAAGCCGAAAGTGTATTCTGTCGATGCCATACGGGCGTGTGCCTAGCCATATGGTTGGCCGTGTGCGAGACACGGTCATGTGTTTGACGAAGGCATGGCTGTGCACAAGACACAACCGTATGGTGGTGTGAGTGTGGCCGTGTGGGCCACATAAGTGTGTTGGCCCATACGGGCATGTCACGCGGGCGTGTAGGTTTTGGGCCAGGCCATGTGGGCCACACGGGCATGTGATCCCATATTTCTAAAATTTTCCTTAGGGTCGCACGGGGTTTTCCGATCGAATGTGGCTATAAGGTCAGTAAGGGCTAACCAAACCCTAGATTATGTGATGATATTCTGATAGTATTCTTTGAGTAGGACACTGTTATGTTTGTCTGATTATTCTGCTATATGTATATCTGATATATGTACGCAAGCATGATAAGCATGAAATATCTATATCTCTATCTGTATTCAGTATCTGTATTTGGGTGGGATTGTATATATGGAGGAAGTGTTCTGTATGGAAACCTTTGCCTATATTCTGGCAGCTTGGTTGCACTTTATTTGATATGTGTCGTAATGACACGATATGGTGTGTAGGGATGGGTGGGTGTTTTTAACCCCACAAGGTGTGATGGGATGATCGAAGTTGGTGTGTAAAGGATGGGGGTAGGCTTCTGTATATCTGTATCTGAAATGGACATGAGTCCGAATCTATATCTGACTGTATATGGGATTTCTGTATGTTTTGCATATCTATTTCTGTGGGTTACACACTGTGTTTACGTAAACTCACTACTGTTTGTCTGTTCCGTTCAGGTAATCTACAGGCTCAGACAAGTCAGTGCGATAGAGGCTCAACGGTGACCATTTGATTGAAAATTGTTTTACTTAGTAATTTACGGTTCTTTTATTTATATTTCTGGTTTTATTTGGGAGTTTGTAATTTATTGGACTCTTTGGATTGTTTGATTTAATTCTTGGATTTGGATTTTGTCTTTTACATTTTTATCTACGATGGATATCAAAAATATGGTTTTACTAAAATAAATGTTTTCTAAACTTTATGAGTGGAATTTCAAAGAAAGATAACGGTTTCTAAGGCTTCCGCTATAAATTATGTTTAGCCTAATAAACCAATTAAATAACATTTTCAATAACAATTATGTAACCGAATATGAGATATTAAGCTGAAATGTTTTAACGAAATGTATCCGATTTCAAAACCCATTCTTTGTGACATCTCCGGATTCGATCGTAATGTCCAGGCCGGGTTTGGGGTGTTACAGAAAGGTTAGGGGTTAATAGATAAGTCTTAATGACATTCCTTTGTTCCATTAAGAAGGGGTTGCTGCGGTACCAAGTTGGCCGATGGAACTAGAGTTTAAACTACTACTTGTAACCTCCCAGTGAGTCTCTAGACTGACTCTTACATGTATGTTGCAGTCTAGATATTTCTATGCTAATTGAGTAAGGTGTGATACTACGCTTCTGATAAGAAAAGAAGCATATGCATGTAAAGTATGTCTGAAAGCATGATTTTGTCTGTCATGAGTAAGTCACTGCATGAATGGTCTATGCATGAAGTTTAAGGGAATGTATTACATGTCTGTAAGCATGAATGCATTTTTCATGAAAAAGTCTGAAAAGAATAAGAGTCTACAAGAAGTGTCTGAGTCTATCTCCGTAGTCATCTAAAGGGGTCCGTCGAGACTAAGAACATGAATATCTAATAAGGACAAGTCTATAGCCATGGCACTTTGAAGACCATATAATGTAAGACCGTGGTTGGGCCATGACATCATATGGGATATGTATAGAGGATAGTTGGGTGAGTACCAACGATGAAGGGCAAACCTCACGACAGTGAGTTTAGGCAAATCCCTATCGTTAAAAACACCAATTTTTGTATAAGTGAGCATTTGTGGTTATCTCTAAATGGATGCCTTTATGATTATCTCTATTATAAGGAAGCCTTTGTGCCTATCTCTATTATAAGAAAACCTTTGTGGCTACCTCTGAATGGACACCCTTGTGGCTATCTCTGTTAAAAGGAATGCTATGTGGCTATCTTTGGAACGGATGCCTTCGTGGCATAATTTAAAGAACGATCCTCATGATGACCATTTGAAGACAACGCCTATGAGCGGACTCTGAATGAATGACGAGCATAGGATTCTAAGACTTGGCAAATGCGGATTAGTCTAAAAAGAAACTCTAGGATGGAAAGTCATGGCGGAGCCTGTACAATTGATCAAGTCAAAGTTATGAACGAGAAACAAATGACGAGATTCCTAAATAAAAGCTTAGGTAAAGATGGTTTTCTCGCTAAGTTCTATCGAACTTACCCTTTTATGTTTAATGTCTCAAGTAAAGGAAATGGTAGAAGGGACGATGCCAAGGCTATGCCAAAGGAGTGACGAAGTGGGCACTCATGCATACAGAGCGGGGGTTGCACAGGCATGTCAAGCTCGATAGAAATGTTTTTTGTACAAGTCTCGAAAATTGGTTTGTAAGCTTTATAGAGTGAATAGACCGTGTTGGTAAATATATAAAGTAAACAATAGTATTTAGAGGTTGAGTAAGGGGGAAAAATTGCAAGCCAATTTGATGTGTAATTATATTTGTAAGTTATGTACACATTGCTCGCCAAGACGTAACTTTGTTGGGCAGTATTATTCATAAAATGTATTTCTTTGTAAATTTGTATGTTTTAAGCATATTCAAGTTTGTAATAGTAATGTAACACCCAAGATCTAGATTCGGTGAATCGGGTCGGGTTGAGGGCGTTAAACTTACCCAACAAGAATATCTCAATATCAACCATTAAAATAAAATACCACAGCCAAGTATCCAATGACCAAATATGCACATCTAAATATCTCCAACAATTATCATTCCATCTACCAAGCTATTAACCATTCAAAACCAATCCAAACATTATATCATCACAAACCAAACCATAATCAACCATGTCATTAACCTCAAACACAACTTATATACAAGTACACAACATACCACTTGTAATTAACACTTATATACAATTACAAGTTACTCCTATTACATGCCACATAACCATAATAAAATGTTTTCAAAGTCTACCAAAATAAAGTTGGACAGTGTGATGTTCAACTTGACCCGACCGTTCGATTTCGTAAAACAATAGCTACAAAGAAACAGGAAAAACGACACAATTAAGCATTATTAGAGCTTAGAAATTTCATAAGTTGAAATTATAAAACTTACCGTATAATATAGTTTAACATTTAACAAAATCATTAGTAAACATTAACCATGTCAACCACAATCATTCAATAGGTGAGTTCTATATACACGAGTAGCATAACCAATGCAATCATACGAGATCGTTCAATACCAAGTCACGGTAATATCCTAAATCATGTAAATATTTATATAAAGCATCATCAAATCATTATAACCTACTACCAAGTACATATCATTATCATGTAATTTAATCATTAGATTTCATCCCGATGAACTATATAAACAGATATAGATACACGGTTATCCATCCAAAATACACTAGAATGCTCAACTGAGCTAATCCAACCAAGAACATGCCTGGGCACAACGT
>CM025142.1:25682866-25693125 GCA_013467495.1 Gossypium gossypioides | reverse complement strand
AAATATATGAATATACTAAATTTTATACATACAATGTAATGAGAAACTTTTTTTTGCAAATTGTACATTTTCACAATCTTGAATTGATATGTAATATATTTTTCAAATATATTTATGTAACGAATTCGATCAAAACATGAGAAAATCATACATTGTGGATTAACTCAAATATTTGTTAATAATAAAGATTACTGAAAAATGTTATTATTAAATATTTAATTGAAATATTTTTAATAATATTTTCTTTGAAAACAATAAAATACATTAATATTTCAATTAAATATTTTGTAAAGTAACATTAAAATATTAGGAAAGCGTTGATTGTACCAAAAGTATAAGTAATTTTCCTAAGATATTAATCAATATATTTCAATATATATCAAACATTGTAAAGTAATTTTCTCTGCAATATATTACCATTACTCACATTCTAAAGAATCACATTGCATTGGAATTATAACATGGGAAAGCACCAAATGCCCTCTTATTGATTAACAATTCTAGTTTGGTTTATTAAAGAATAATGAAATAAAAATTGGTGAAAATAAAATAAAAAGGTAATTGACATTAGATTTGTTTTTGATAAAGGGTAAAAATAGAGATTATTTAAGAATTTATTCTACCAATTTTCACACACTACCATTAAGTCACTTCGTCACATCTTAATGAAGTATCCATGACTTTACAATCACTCTCTCTCTATAGTAGAGCCTCCTTCTAATGGGACCTACGCCAAAGTTCTTATTCTCTATAAAAATCTCTTCATCACAAGATGGGGATATTAGAGACTTACTAAAGCTTTTTCAAATCTTTTCCAAGAACCTTTTGAAACCTTCTAGCCTAAAGGCTCTCTACACTTTTCATAGTAAGAATCGCCCCTATACAAGCAGCTCTTCACACTCTTTATGGTTTGAACAAACATAACAAACCATCTCAACTTTTGTGTTCTAACAATTGACGTCATTTGTAAGAACAAAGCGAAATATCATGTCTCTTCCCTAAGTGAATCCATGGCTCAATCCCTTTAAGCTCTTTTGTCTTTCTCCATTTTTGTGTCTCTTGAAGCTTTTACCATTGTAAAGCCTTTTGAAGTTTTTTCTTTCTTTCAATTTTTGAGTTTTTGGGAGTTTTTAAATTTGGGGAATAACAAGGATTTTCCCTCAAATAAATACTCTTTGAACCCCTTAAGAAGGGTTTGGTGGCATTTCGTTGGCACCTGAAGAGGTCACCTTGCTTATAGCACCCAATGGGGGACTTGTAACACCTTGTACTCGACCTGATCAATAGGTCCGGGTATCGAATGTCACCAACAATCTGAATATCTAACTACTTTTAAGACTCCTTTCATACTAAAAATAATTTTACCATATACTTAGACAACTCAACTTCTCCAATAACTAACTACTTTTAAAAGTCCTTTCATACTAAAAATAATTTTTTACAGCTGTGGTTCCTTAAATAAACATGACAATTATTTACAAGTTTTAAATTAATGATCAATTACAAACACAATCATTTTAGATCCTAAGGCATGGCCTCTAAGGATGCCCCTCTATATACATGAGTCAATTTTCACGCCCATCTCTTAACTCTAGCGGAGACTAGCTTGGCCTCTCCACTTGATTTCCAAGTATTTATTTACCCTGCATTCAAGTAGTAATTTCTATAAGTTCAAAGGAACTTAGTGAGGTCTATTCATTCAACTTTATGAAAGACTACTTAAATTTTAAGAAAAAAAAGATTTTGTGAATGAGTTAAACTCCCTGGGAAATTGGTGAACTTAGTTGGCATAGCCAATGCCTCAATCTCTCTAAGCCGGATGTTGGTGTTATAATCTTTCGTCTAGTTGTAATCATGATCTATCTAGATGTATTCTCATTAGGGTCTTACCCTCGCTATTTATTGTTTCAAATTTCATTGTACTCTTCCTGATGTGCTTTAATATTGTCCCCTATTTTCCATTTTTGACCGGTGACAACTATCTAAGGTTATGCAAGTTATCACCCCGACTGCAGGTCCTTAACTTAATTATTTTTCTTGATACCCTCTTTTACGGTACCTAACTATAGTGGGTTACTGAATAACACCCTCTTTTCCTTAGTGGACTCGTGCCCCCAATGTAACCCATAGCACATATTCTTTTAGTCCATTAATTTAAGATACTTCAATAGACAGGTAGTTCCCAACGAACTATCTTTTACTCTAGTATCTTGATAGTTTTTACCCCTGGTAGGCCTACAAGACCTTTCTAGTGCTTCATGGCCCTGATGGACTTTCGTTTCTTACTATATTTTATCATACTTTATTGATCATTCAACCTTGAGTTGACATTTCTTCCCATGAATACTCTTGTCGTCTACTCATTCTTTCAGCTACCTCTTTTTTTATTTTCAAATTAAGACTGTATCTTATATTAGCCTATTATGTATCCACTTAAACAATGTGGGATTTGCAAATTCTCTGGTGAACTCTTCTTGGAAGACATCACGTTTACCATCTTGTCTAAGGAATCTTTCCTTCCTTTTACTCATAACTGGGTTAAGAAGCTTCTTAAGCTTCATTCATCATTGCCTTTGGTGAATCCTTTAGTTGTCCCATTAGCCTGTGTCCCCAGACGCACCAAGTCTATTTTGTCTTATGACTTGTCGTGCAAGTCATAACGTGACTTCTTCTTTATTCCTTGGCGAGCCTTTTAGTTTACTGATCTACGAACTTCACATGCTTCTATAGTCGAGCTATGTTCTTACACATGTAATCCCATATTTAATGTCTTGGCGAACTACCACATGTTTACTATCCTGATAGACTCTACATGTTGCCATAGTTGAGCTAAGGGCTTACACATGCAACCTCATGTTTAATGTCCTAGTGGACTACCCCATGTTTATTATCCCGGAAGACTCCATATGTTGCCATAGTCGAGCTAAGGTCTTATACATATGTAACCCCATGTTTATTGTCCCAACTAACTCTACATGTTGCCATAGTTGAGTTAAAGTCTTACACATGTAACCTTTTTTGAGGTGTCGCCTCGAACGACATTACCGTGGTCGCATTGTTGCTTTATAGAGTCGATAGACCGTTGTCCCGGTGTCGCTCTAGTGAGCCAATCAATAACATTCCATGATGCAACCAAACTCCTTTAAATTCCCTTAACCATCCATCCGTTCCTCTATTTTGTCACTTATCCCTAACTTTTTCTACCTTGTCAAGGTAAAATTCCTTCGTGCTCCGCACACACTATTAACAAGTATTTTCATACATTTTATTTTGCTAAATCTCATCATAAATAGTACGTCATTCATTTATTTGTCAAGTCACAAACAATATTATTCAACAACTAGACTTGCAAGAGTACACACTCACGTTATTATTTATACACCAATTTCTCATTTTCCATAACCATACGCAACCATGTTTCTAGTCATGACTCAGAATAGATGTGAAATATAGTTCAAGCAAACGACATGACATCATTAATCACCCAAAAGTGGAGTACAGAAACTCACCTTAAATCCTTTCTCTTTGTCAACTTAGCTTGTCCCTACGCTAAATCCTCATTTGTCCTAGCAGCTAAGCACGGCTACCGCATAAATCGGTTAAATTGAAGTCACACAAACCTTAACCCAAAATTCACTTGATAGTAACTTATTAGGGGCCCTTACCCTCATTCTTTCTCAAATTTTTCAGCATAGGGAGTTAGAAAGCTTACTAGTTTCAAAATCTCTCTACTTCCAGACTCTAATTCTCAAAATTTCTACTCCATGTAAAACTCTCATAATTTTCTTCTTCTTCGGAGCAACAAAAAAAAAAACAAAGCAAGTAAAAGAAATAAATTTATAGACTGAATTAAAGAGGATTTTTCTTCTTTGCCAGAATGTCCACTTTCACCTATATATATCTTCTATACACAGTCTTCCAAACCCTCTTAGCCGATCACTGGAAATCATTATGTCTCCCACTATGGAACCAGTCGATTCCAACCTAATCAAACCAAAATTAGAACTCAACTATTTACTCGACAGTTCACAATTTTTCTCAAAAATCCTGGTAGAGTCCGCCAACTCTTTACTTTGCTCAATTAAGTCCCAAAATTCCTCTAAATTCGAGTCCTTAAAGATATTCGGGTGTGATAGGCCCTGCTTGTATACTAAGTGGCTCTTCACTTGCACACCAATGAACACCTACTTGCACCCTAAGGAGCCTTGCCTACAACATTAGGGGGCCACCAAAGGAATGTTTCACCCACACTTAAGAGGGGACCATATCAACACACAATAGGCTCATTTGCTATATTCAAGGGAGTCTCTCACTCATACACTAAAGGGTCTTTCGTTAACACACCAAATGGCACCTCGTTACACTCAACAGGGCATCTCGCTTTCGTACAAGGAGGCCTCTCACAACAGCTAAAGGAGCCCATTTCTATATGCCAAGGGACCACCTTTTTCGCATCCCAAGTATAGTCATAAAATATGAAATATAGTTGCTTGGTATGTGTAGTGTAAATTAGTAATTATGGTTAAACTAAGAACAACTGAAGGCCAATGTGTGAAGTGTCATCCCCTTTGAGGAATTGGCTAAGGTAAGAGGTCTTATCCCTATTAAGCTTTTGAAAACCAAGGTAAGAGGTCACATCCTTCTCGGTAGAATCAACTAAAGGTCAATTTGTAAGGTTTCATCTTTTTTGAGGAATTGATTAAAGTGCGAGGTCTCGTCCCCCTTACACCCTTGAAGAATAATGTGAGGGATCTCGACCTCCTTGGTAAATCACTCTAAGGTTAACGAGTGAAGTCTCTGTTGGAGGAATTTATTTTAAAAAATAAGTTGTTACACAACACAAAATTATTATTTTTCAAAACTGAACCTTTGTGTTATTTATATAAATAAACCTTACCAAATTAGTGCAAGTGTTTTAGGCTAAACAAGTTGGTTGTTTCTGTAATGACTCAAAATTTAATGGTGTCAAAAATTACAGTTTTGGGACCTAGTTTCCATAAATCAAGTCCATAAATATTAAATGAGGTTATTTATAGAGCTAGTGTGTAGATGAATTTAAAATTTGTTAAGTGATTTAGTCGAAATTGTGGTTAATTAAGGCTTAGGGACTAAATTATAAAAATTTAATCGCTATAGGTTTTTAATTAGAATAAGGCTTGAGGACTTAGATAACAATTAACCAAAGGATTAAAATAGAAAATAAACTTATTTTAAATAGATGATAGTGGATTTAACTGGTGGATGTCATTAACATTTATTAATTAAGGATTAATGCATAATTAAGTAAGATTAAACTAAATAATCATGATTAATTACAAATTAACCATGGCATGTAACACCCTTTCGTTATAGTATGCCCAAAGACCAATTATGAGATGATTGTAATTACATACTTGTTTTACCTTATTTATTAATATAAGGCATTGCCATTATTATTTCAGTTTCTTTTTCTATGTATATAAATAAACTAAATTGTAATAAAGTCCTAAAAAAATATGATTATTCTTAAAAGGTCCTTAGTCAAGTATTATTATGGGCTCGGACAACAATAATGCATTGAGACTAATGTGTAGTTTGATTGATGACAAAGTGTTGTCATTGACATAGGGATGTCAAAATCAATGCATGAGTATGTGCTAGAGAACAACATATTGAACTGACCCGCTATGAGTATGTTTCTTGGATTATTATATAATAGTTACAACACTACTCATAGTGATAACTATGTATACAATTCTCCGACTTCAAATCATCATTATCCCAACATCGTGAGTCGTATATTTTGATACAATCAAACGTCTTCTGTAACAGGTTGTATTAAAAAATCTAATGTTGGATATGCCACAATCTATGTAGTGGGATATGGTTGATCAATATAGGATTTTTCCCTTCTACATAATGGGAGCAATATCTTAGGCCAGTTGATTGAGTGAGATTAGAAATGCATAACCATGCCCGAATAAGTTGATATGAGATATTATACTTACTTGTTTATTGTAGTCTACTCCAGATATCAAGAAACATGAGATTGGATTATGCAAGTGTGACTGTTCCATGACTTGTGTCTAATCTAGATATAAAGGACAAAATGATGTAATACATGAAAGGTTTATCACAAAAAGGTTATGTCAAATTACAACTTCTTGTCACTTAGGTAGCAATGATGCGGTGCTAGATGCCACTCATTGCTTGTATTATTAAGAATGTTCTAGTATTATTACTAACGTTACAAGAACATACAAGGTCACACCCTATGATTAAAACGAACAAAATCGAAACACAATTGGTATTATGTTTAGCTGTTACATAAATTAAATTAATTATTGAATTAATTTAATTTTACAGTTAAATATTAAACGAATTAAATGTACAAGCTTGTTGTACATAAATAGAGAACATAGTTAAAATTAATATATGAATATGATTCATATAAAATTTTAACAGAATATAGTTTAACGAAATTATTATACTAAATGATTATAATTATGATTTCGGTTACATATTGAAACATGATAATTATAATTCTTTTTGGAAAGAATATAATGTTTTTAATACTTTCCATATGTTATAATTCTTTTTGGAAAGAATATAATGTGTTTAATGCTTTACATATGTTCTCTATAGGATTGATTCTGTTTTCAATATATGCATACCAATATCTCGAACTAAGGTAAGTGTGTTTTAAAAGAATATTGAGAAAAAAGGTCTAACAACCGTTTTGAGAGATTATTCTCTAGAATAGTTCCAAGAGAGTTTTTGTAACAGTTTGTTTCAATGGTGTTGGAAATAGTGGTTTCAAGACCATAATTTCGAAAAAAATATTTCATGAATATTATTTAATTTGTATATTTATGAGGTCTCTAGAGTCATATTAAATTTTGGTTGTTGGATAGTTTAATCAAGTGAAAAGGACTGAATTGTAAAAACTACAAAGGCTGAGTAGTTAAATTAAGGGGGCTAAAAGAACAATTTAGCCATGGGAAAATTGTTAGTGGGATTTGATGAGATTATGTTTAATAAAGTGATTAAGTTAGGCTTAATTAATGAATTATTAAAGTTTAATTAAGAAAGGTAAAGTACTTATAAAAATACCATAAGTATATATTTTAAATTAAACTTAAAATTTGGAGAAAGTTCTCACTTTCTTCACTTCTCCACGACAAAGAGAGGAAAAGTTAGGGTTTTTCATCTTTGATCTTTAAACTTTGATTTGGTAAGTGGATTGATGCCCGTTTTTGAGTTCGTATCAGTTTAGTCTATTTATATCAAGGACTAATTTGCGAAACTGTTAAAATGTTATAAAAGTTGCCATTGATGAATGAGGTTGTTTCTTAAAGTTTATGATGAAATATGGAACTTTGTTGATAGATTTAAACGTTTTGAAAAAAGATTTTAGATGATTTTGATGTTTAGGGACTAAATTGATTAAATGATCAATTGCATGTACTTAAGGTGAAATAATTACAAATAGGGAATTATTTGAAGTTATAGTATATTTGGGTAACATGGGTGTTTAGAAAATAATGGATAATTTACATGATTAGGGCTTAATGACTAAATTGAATAAAATGAAAGATTGTGGGGTAAATATGTAAATTTACCAAATAGGACTCAATTGCATGAAATGGATCAAATTATGTTGTTATTCTAATCAATGGAATGAAATTATTATTATTAGATCAAGAACATGCAGATAATTGGGGAAAAGGTAAAATTGCGGAATAATCCATGTACTTTGGAATCTTCTGCAAAATAGTCTGGTAAGTTCATATATTTAATTAAATTCCTAAATACTTACATTCTTGTTAATATGTTGTTCGGAAACGTTGTTCTTATATTGGAAGTACGCTTAATCGAGCCAAACCTTACTGTTATCCTGAATGAAGATTAATTAAGCAAATCGTATATTTTATACTGAATGGATGCTTAACCGAATAATTCCTACTGTTATACTAAATGATGCTTATACAAATAAATTCTATTGTTGTACTGAGTAAGGTTCAAACGAGCAGGAACCAACGGTTATACTGATGAGAAGCTCAATCGAGCAAAGCCTATGATTATACTGAACTATTAAATTGATTGTAATTACTACATAAGTTGTGTGGATTGGGAAAATTCTATGTCTAATTTTGACTAACTATATATTTGAATGGAAGATTTATTAACTTCTAAACAAACTTACTAAGCTTTGTGTAGCTTACCTATAAATTGTTCATTTTGTAGATTACATTTTGAAGGCTAAGAGGATCGGGCCAACGCTAGGAATCACACTATCCAGGAACCTTGGTAGACTTAATCTCTCGATTTGGTATATGGCATGTACTAAGAACTTGAGTATTACTATGTTGAATTCCTAGTTTTTGGGTAAAATATTGTGGCATGTTGTACATTTGACCAACTTGTGAATTTACTACTTGTTGCCTAATATGTTTGAAAGTTTCAGAAAATGAAATGGTATGTTATAGGTAACCTTAGTACTTGGTAATGGAATGGGTGTATATTTAAGATCTAAATGTGTTGTTACAAGTTGGGATTGGTTATATGATTATGTTATGACTGATTGAACTTGAATTATATCTATTATACGTGTATTTGAAACTATGTGTAGGTACCTATGCTTAAAGGGAATGAAATTGGCCAAGAAATGGGTAAATTTGGGCTCACACGGCCTAAGACACGGGCGTGTGACTCAGCCGTGTGGTGCACACGACCGTGTGTCACTTGTTCGTCCTTTGTATATAAGTCAGTAAGTTACACGGCCAAACACATGGCCTGACACACGGCGTGTGGGGAAATTTTGAGAGTTATACGGCTTAGCACATGGGCGTGTGGAGTAATTTCGAAGGTTACACGGCCTGGCACACGGGCGTGTGACACGACTGTGTGGCCCTACTTAGAGAGTTACACAAGTTAAGACACGAGCTGAGACATGGTCGTGTGTCCCTAGTTTTAAAGTTACACGGGTTGAGACACGGGCGCGTCTCTCGGCCATATGAGACACACGACTTGGCTACATTGCCGTGTGTCCCTTGCTTTCAAATTTTGCTACTTTTTCCTAAACTTACTAAATTGATTCATATTCGTCCCGAATTGCCTCTGAAGTATTTTTTAAATGCCTCGAGGGTTCGACTTAGAGATATTATGCATGTGTACTAATGGTTTATGACATGATTGAATTAATGTATGATATTATATCTAAAGGTATCTGATTGTATGGTAATGCTCTATAACCCTAATTTGGCGATGAATACGGGACAAGGGTGTTATAGTTTTGTCGTTCATTTTAATATCAGGTGGTCTACGTAGAGGCCGAAGCGTTTTAGTTGTGGCTTGCAATCGACATCGAATCAACAACATCCTTTCATCGTTTTTGGTTAAGAAGGTATATCTTCAACCTTATTTCAACCCGTTTCATTCCTCGTACATGGATCCATGGCTATAGATCGCTGGAATTTATTTTTCGCTATGCCACGGGGCATTTCGACAGTCCCAACACCTTTAAGCCGTTAGGAGAACGTAGCGTATAACATTCAGCTAGATAGACTGCCCAATAAACTGGGGCATTACCGGCGGATTCAAACCCTTTGACTTAACTTAAAATTGAAGAAAAAAATAGTTTTGAAGAGTTCTCTTGTTGTTTAAAACTATTATTTTTCTTTCATTTTGTAATGAATTTTTAAAGAAATTTATCAGGAATTATAAAAGAAGATCGTATGATTTATCCATTGCCCAGGTATGGCCTATATAGGATAAGTTCATTAACAACAAATTAAGGAAATTAGGTGTACACTTTGAGGGAAAAGGGCAATTCTTTTCAGAACAGAATAGTGCAAATGATGGAGACAATTACATAATTTGAACACAAAACAAATCTACACGTCACCCACCAAAATAGTCATGCATGACACAAAAATAAACAAGTGGCTCACTCGTGAGCGCAACTCTAGTGTAGTCCCATTCAATTGATTCTTCTTCTACTATCTAAACGTATAAGAAGGAAAATAATAGAGTAAATTCAATTTAACTTAGTGAGTTCCAAAATAGAAACAAATAGTTAACAAGAATACCTATAATCAACAAGCATCAGTACCCGCAAAAAAAGAAAAACTGATTTTTCGTAAGACTTTGTCATATAGACACAATACGCCAATTTTTCATCCACAGTTCTTTGGCGGCAACACTTTGTGATTTTGGATTTTACTTGATTTTAAACAAGCCTATAACTTTGTGATTTTTCTAAATATTTTTCAAATGAC
>CM025142.1:25636146-25647517 GCA_013467495.1 Gossypium gossypioides | reverse complement strand
TTCCAAGGTTATAGTGTCGGCTCGAGTTTGGGTGCCAAAGAAAGGGCTAAAATAGGCTCAAATAGATAACTTCAGGGCTCGTATCGAAAGATCAATTTCTTTTGGAAATCTTCATTATCCTCTAGGGCATCTCAATTTTTTTTTCTTTTTGTTTTTTTAAAAAATCTCTCTAGACTACTCATTTCTAAGTTTTCACCCTAGAGTTCATCTCCATCTTTTATGCTTTTGAAGACATCACAATTTCCCAAGGATTAACTTCTTGATTTGAACAAACATATTAGACCAAAATGGTCTGAGGGTTAGGGGTCAATCAGAGAAAGGTTTTCCAAGCTAAAATATATATTATGTGAAAGAGTATAAAAACCATGAGGAGTTATTTTGAATTTTTTATTGCTCCTTCCACCTCTCAATAATTTTTTGTCGCTCTTACTCATTCCTATTTCCTATCTTTTTTTGTTTCTTATCCGCTTTCCTTATTTCTGGTTTTTTCTTTTTTTTATGGAATGAGATCAAGAATTTAGAATTTTTCTTTCATTTTTCATGATCTTTCTTGTGAATCCATGATGTTTGATGGGTAACTTTAATTGGGGTTTAGAAAGAAGATACATTAGGCTTAAAATGGGGTAGCAAGGGAGAACAAAAGAATGCCATTGATCATTTCAAAATATGGTTAATCTCATTACATAGGTCATTCTTGGGAATGCACCCATCTTTCCAATTTTAATTGTGCATAATCTCATGTTTTTCTCACAATGTTGTAAAATCATTGATCCACACCCAAAACCTCACAAATTGTCCTCCAACGTGGAGGGTGATCTTTCGGTACAGGTCAATTTTGAATAAACAAGATGGCCCAAAGTAATTAACAGAGGATGAAATTTTCCTCAAGTGAAGGATTTTTCAAAAATGCCATGCGTTTGAACATGGCCAACTTATTAAGTAATTAACCTTAAGGAGACTGCAAGATTCCAAGGTAAAACGTAATCTCAAACGTGATGCACAAAGAAAAGCAAAACAGAAAAAACCAATATTACTTAATGTGAATAACTCTTTAAGAACAAACAAGCTGAGTTTTTAGGCAAAGTATTTTTTCATTGTATCAGAATTTAAAGGGTTCGACATCTTGTCTCGGTCTATTTTAGCGAGAATTAATGCTCCACCATAGAAAGCTTTCTTCACCACATACGGTCCCTCCTATTTTGGAATCCATTTTCCCCGATGATCATGAACATATGGCAGAATCTTCTTCAGTACCATATCCCCTTCTCTGAACTACCTTGGTTGCACTTTCTTGTTATAGGCCTTCATCATTTTTTGCTGATACAACTGGCCATGACATAAAGCTGCTAATCTCGTTTCCTCAATTAAATTCAATTTCTCATATCTCTCTTGCTCCCATTCAGCCTCTTCTAGTTGCACCTCCCTCAACACTAGTAGAGATGGGATTTTCACCTCGATAGGTAAAACGACCTCCATGCCATACACTAATGAAAATGGAGTAGCTCCAGTCGAAGTCTTGACTGATGTGCGGTATGCATGGAGAGCAAAAGGGAGTTTCTTATGCCAATCCCTATACATTTCTGTTGTCTTGGAAATGATCTTCGTAATATTCTTGTTTGCAGCCTCGACTTCTCCATTCATTTTTGGACGATATGGCGCAAAATTGTGATGCTTGTTCGTAAATTGTCTGCAAACCTCTTCTATTAAGGCATTGTTCAAGTTCTTGGCATTGTCTTAGATGATTCTTTCTAGTAAACTATACCAACAAACGACCTCTTTTTTTAGAAATTTGCATATCACTGATCAAGTTACATTGACCTATGAAGCGGCTTCGATTGACTTGGTAAAATAATCAATCACTATAAAGATGAAGCAATGCCCGTTTAATGCTTTCGGTGAGATGGGGCTAATGACATCAATGCCCCACATTGAGAATGGCTAAGGAGGCGCCAAGACATGAAGATTGGTAGGAGGAGTGTTAACACTGTCTGCATAAATCTGGCATTTATGACATTTTCGAGCATAATTTAAACAATCTCGTTCCAAAGTCAACCAGAAATATCTAGCCCTTATGATTTGCCTTGCCATCATATGTCTGTTACTATGTTCTCCACATACTCTATCGTGGATTTTGCTTCATTATCTGATTCGCCTCTTCTGTGTTGACACATCTCAACAGGGTTTGGTCACATTTTCTTTTGTAAAAAAACTCACCAGCCATGAAAAAACCCATAGCCAGCGTCCTAATTATTCGTTTATCATTTTCTAAGGCACAATCAAGGTATTGCTGGTATTGCAAATACTACTTAATGTCAACATACCGCGGTTTCCCATCCGTTTCTAATTCTAGTCCCGCGTAGTGGGTCGGCGAGTCCTTGACCCTTAGCTGTATAGGTTGCAGTTCTATTTCGGATCCTACTTTGAACATGGCGGCTAGAGTAGCTAATGCATCTTCTTATAGGTTTTCTTCTCTTGGCAAATGAAAAAATTGAACATAATCAAACTCTTTGATCAGTCCATGCACATATATTTGATAGTGAACTAGTTTGGAGTCCCTTGTTTCCCATTCTACTGTAAATTGGTAAACAACTAACGTTGAGGCACCAAAAACTTTTAAAACCCTGATCTTTTTCTCAATGGCGATCTGAAGTGCCAAAATGCATGCCCCGTATTCAACTACATTTTTCGTACAGATGAACATTAGTTTAGCTGTAGCGACAAAGTACTGGCCATTTAGGGAGATTAATACTGCCCCAATCCCATGCCCCATCATGTTGGATGCTCCATCAAAATACACCCTTCAAATCTTTTCTTCGTACCTCGAAATTGACATGATCTCTTCGGTTAGGAAGTCAAAACTTATGGGCTAATATTCCTCTTTCGTGCGTTTCGCCAGAAATTCTGCGACAATGCTTCCTTTTAGCCTTTTGGGACAAGTAGGCGATGTCATACTTGGACAATACCACTTGCCAACGAGCAACTCTCCCTGAAAATGATGGCTTCTCAAAAATGTACTTCAAAGGGTCCAACTTTGCAGTGAGGAAGGTGGTGCTATACAACATGTATTGCCTTAGTCGACGTGCGGTCCATGATAAAGCGCAACACATATTTTCCAGATGGGAATACTTGGCTTCATATTCCGTGAACTTCTTGCTAATATAATAGATTACGTGCTTTTTGCTGTTTGAACCATCTCGTTGTCCCAGAACACAACCTATAGAATTATCCAACACTACCAAATAAAAAATAAAAGGTCTTACTGGCACCGGGGGAATCAAACTTGGTGGCTTAGCCAAATACTCTTTTACTTTCTTGAATGCTTTTTGACAATCTTTAGTCCATTCACCGTCGATATCCTTACGTAAGAGCTTGATGATGGGATCAAATTTATCCGTCAACTGTGAGATGAAACAAGACACGTAATTTAATTGTGCCAAAAAACCTCTTACTTCCTTTTGAGTTTTAGGAGGTGTCAAATCTTGAATTGTGTGAACCTTGTCAGGATCTATTTCAATTCCCCTTTCACTCACTACAAAACCCGACAACTTCCTCAACTTTAACCCGAAAGTACATTTTACTGGATTCAATCTTAATTTGTATTTCCTCAATCTTTTAAATAGTTTGCAGAGGTTTTCCACATGAATTTCATCCCTATCGGACTTTTCTATCATATTGTCAACATAAACTTCAATCTCTTTATACATCATGTCATGAAATAGTGTCACCATTGCTCGTTGATATGTGGCTCCAACACTTTTTAAAAAACCAAACGTCATGACCCTATAACAAAACATTCCCCAGGTCATGATAAATGTAGTATTTTCCATGTCCTCCCTTGCCATTTTGATTTGATTATACCCTAAGAATCCATCCATGAAAAAGAAAACACAATTTTAGGAGTGTGATCCACCAGTGTGTCTATATGAGGTAATAAAAAATTATCCTTGGGGCTGGCTCAGTTCAAATCTCTATAATCGATACATATTCTGACTTTCTCATCCTTTTTAGGCTTTGGTACAATATTCGTCACCCAATCTAGGCATTTAGCTACTTCTAGAAATCCTGCATCGAATTATTTATTGACCTCTTCTTTAATCTTCAACAACATCTCAGGTTTAATCCTTCTCAATTTTTGGTATATGGGCTTACAATCTAATTTCAAAGGTAGCTTGTGTTCCACAATATTGTTGTCCAAACCCAGCATATCTTGGTATGACCATGCAAACATATCTGAGAACTCAACAAGTAGATCCTTCAACAATTGACTTTGCTCTGGCATGAAAGTGGTTCCATCCTAATTTCCTTTCTTACCTCATCAACACCTAGATTGATTAAATCTGTTCCCTCCAAGTGGATTTCTATATAATTCTTTTCTTGTTCAACTAGCCTAAAAAACTAATTTGGTAAAACTTCCTCCTCTTCCGTTCCATGATCGTTATACTGAACATAATTATGAGAATTTGATTCAAAGATGTCATTTGGATCATGTTTCAATTCATGAGGTATATCCCTAAAATAATTATGAGTATGTATATTGGTTTATGAATGAAAATGATTGAATGAATAAAAGTGACTAGGGAGATGATCCAAATCTGCTTTCATTAAAGAGAAAATAGTTTTACATGGATTTTTGAACGAAATTAAACTAACTGAACGATATTAAACTTTGATATAAAAACTCTTAAAAATAATTACATCTCGGAGGACTCAAAGATTGTAGGTAACGGTATGAGCTGCCAGTTGTCCAAGGCGAAAGGGTCGTAGCGAACCTAGTCTCTTGACATCGGCATCCTATCGCCAATCATGTTTAGATCCACTACATCCCCATGAATCATTAACTTAACCGGGGTGCTTTCCTTGTGCTCGAGTCCCACTGAGTAAAAGGTCTTAGATAGTGGAAGATAAATCAAAGGAGTTTCCACCACCTTCTTTCCAGCCATGTAGGCCAACCGCTTTGGTCTCTGCTCTTTATACATCCTCTTGACATCCTCCCTCGTAGGCTTATATCCCAACCCTCTTGTATCCTTCTGAATGGGAAAAAAATAGGTTCAGAGATACCTTGTCGGTTTTTTCCCAAACCTAAGTGGATTTGCCAACCCTTCCCTATTCAAATAACATGTTCCTTGTTCGTGGCACATGAGGCTTAGGGGCTCGCATTCCCTCTTCCACGTAAGATGTAGTACCCAACTTAAAGCTCTAGGAAGAACTCTCTGTTGCATCATCATCCACTTCTATGAAAGGAGAATTTGGTAAGCTAGCTACCAACAGGTCCTTTTCGGCTCACACGATGGACAAATTCTGATTGGCTACAAATTTCAATCTTTGGTGCAAAGACAGTGGTACCACCCTAACCAAATGAATCTAGGGGCATCCCAACAACATACTATAAGAAGGAATTATATCCATCACCTAAAAGCAAATAAGGAAATTAATAGCTCCTACCAACAAGGGAATCTTTATTCCGCCAATCACGCTTCTTTTGGTGCCATCAAAAGCTTGCACCACTAAAGGGCTCAATAACATATGCAGGAAGCTTGGACAATGTTGACAAAGGTAAGACATTGATTGAGGAACCATTCTCGATCAGGACCTTAGCCACGAAATAGGCTTTGCACTTTGTTGAGATGTGTAGTGCCTTGGTACTTCCTCTTCCATCCTGGGGTATTTCATCATCATTGAAAGATATGTAATTTGAGGCCAAAATGCTCACTGCTAAGTGGCTGACATTATCCACTGACACATTGTGAGCGACATAAGCTTGTTTTAGATTTTGTACAGGAGCCTCCCTGTGTGGCTCCGAGTTAAAAAAGGGTGATAATAGAGAAATTGTTGCTGGTGTTTTGTTCAACTGTTCGACCACGCTATACTCGCTATACTTTATTAGGCGTAAAAATTTGTTAAATTTATCATTCTTGACCTCTCCCTTTTGGTCCTCCCACGTTTCCTTATCGACTTATTTTTCATCAATTTCTCATTAATTTTCTGAAATCATTTCGTTACCATGAGGTTTTTTCCCCACCATGTTTGGTTTGTAACAACGCTCGCTTCGAGTTATACCGCTGAGTCCTAAGATGTTTGAGGCATCAGATCTAACCACCTCGTAGTCATATCTCCAAGGAACTCATTGCTCATCTCTATACTTAAAAGGGTCGGGAACCTTGATGTCCAACACATCATCTTCAATGGCCTTTGAAGTAGACTCTGTTTCAATAGGGGTTTTCTTTCCATATACGATGGTGAAAGGTTTCGTATCTAACGTGTTTATCTCATTAGTCTTAACACCCTCCCGTATCTCTAGCTGGAAAGAATCCAAGAGACACGTATATGTTTCCTAAACGTTGGGCAAACTTGGATAGAGTCTCCTCGAGTTCCTTGGTGGAATTTGGTTATTTGATCCATATCAATTCCCATTACAGACCTAAGTGGCTCGGCTTGAATTAGATTTGACTTTCTCAAGATGTCGAAGAGTCGTTCTAGTGGGTTTGTGATTTCGTCCACTTTTCTCGTTGGAAGGTTCTTTTCTTTAGTTATAGCATTAACTGTTTGATTGTGGTTTGGTAACGAATTCATGTTAACATTCTCTCACTAGAAATTTAACTTTCCCGCCCGTATAAGATATTGCACCTTATATTTAACGCTAAGCAGTTCTCGATGGTATGACCTGGATTGCCAGAGTGATACTCATATCGAGCGTTTGCATCATACCACTTTAGAAATAGCGATTGCATTGGTTTCTTGTGTGTAGGTACAATGAGGTTCTTCTACACTAGAATCAAAAAAAGTTTCGCGCAGGGGATGAGAATTGGATCAAACACAGGCCTCTCCAGTGGCGGCCTTAATTGATCTGGGATTTGTGGGGATCGGGTTGGCATAGTTAACATGGGGGAATTTGTAATAGGTGCAGGTGGAGGAGAGATAAACGGTGAAGTATTGGTAGCATTTACAATCGAGTATCGGGTTTGGAAAGTAAGAGTATGCGTATCCACCCGGTTGGATTGTTTGCTTTTTTACTTTCTTTTTCTTCCCAATGACACCTCTATTCGTGCTCAAAGGGTTATCTATTTTGCTTGATTTCAATGCATTCTTGATTATTTCTCCGGATAATACCATACTCGTGAAGGTCTTAGAGGCATTTCCTACCATCCTGTCATATTATATGCCTTTTAGCATACTAACAAACAGAACAATTGTCTCATTTTCCGTGAGCGGGGGCTGTACTTGCGATGCCAGATCCCTCCAACATTGTGCATATTTTGGGAAACTTTCATTTGACTTCTTTTCCATGTTCTGAAAAGTCAGGCGGTATGGGGCCATGTCTATAATATTGAGGAATAAGTGCCCGTACAAGCTCTCCCCAAGTTTGAATCTGACTCCAATCCAACTTTACATACCAGCGAGCCGCAGATCCGATCAGACTGTCTTGAAATATGTAACCATTTTCCTATAGTACATGGCGATGTGAGTAATGGGGCAACTGCTACCATTGAATTTTTTAAAGTCAGGAACTTTGAATTTTGGTGGGACGACCACATCGGGTACTAGACACAGTCCCTCTGCTTCTATAGATCCGAAGGTGTCTAATCCTTCGATGGCTTTCAAACATTCTTCAATTAGGCTGAATTTATGAGCTTCTTTATCCATAATCGACTTTCCCTTATCCACTTCTCTAGGCTCCTCGCTTGCAAGCAACTTCTTTACTCTTAGGATTTTAATGGTCACACCTGGCGTTTGAAACGGTAAATCTTCACGATATAACCTTGTATCACCATAAAAAGGGATTTGATTGTCCAAAGTGTCACTTCCTTCTCCTACATTGGCCTTGCCTTTGACCATTGTAGTAATCATTTCCATCTGTTCATCCAGTTTGGCCATGCGTGCCAATTCTTCTACTGTCATCTTCTTGGCTTTTGAGCGGGTGTTATACCGGTGAGCTATCCTTGGTCCTTTTTCAAATGACATTTATTTTTAAAGTTAGAAAGTTATTTGAATTTTTCATAAAAAAATGTTCTTTTATTTTTTTAAAATAATGTTTATGAATAAACAAATGTGTAAATAGGTGAACGAATTGATGAATGAATGAAATTAGGGTAAATTGTCGTAAATATACTCAAATATAAATATTTTCTTTCATAGAATGTTCAAAAAGTATTCGGCTTACAATTTTTTTTTCATTTTTCATTCATACTTAAAGAAAATCCTTATCGATCCTATTGCCATAGGGAAAATCTCTACTGCCCGTTCTTCTTCTTCCTCCTCAAGAGCTTGATGAACTTTTGGTAATGTGCCTGAGCCACCTCAAAAATTTTCATTGCAGGCTCGTTCCTAGTTGCAAAAGGGTTAGATTCTTTTTTGAGCTCTTCAATCTGTTCACATATGTCTTTGACTTGTTGAGCGAAAACTTGAACTTCCCTGTACATTGTTGCAAACACCTCTTGTCGGCTTACTGTCATTTGTTCCATCGCGATAAAAAGCTCTGCAAGCTCCATATATTATTTCATGACCTTTTTGTTTTGCTTTTGTTTTGTCTTTAATTCTTTAGTCAGACGACAAATTTCCTCCTTCAACACCTTAATTTCAGTATTTTTCTCATTAGACACCCTCCTCCATGTTCACTCTTGTTCTCATGCTTTATGGATTTCATTAGCCTACAGACTCGGATCCATCTCCATCCTCTGAATCTGAACGAACAAGTCAGATCTTTCTTGTTGACATTTTTCTAACTGTATTCTTACTTATTCCTCTCTTCCCTTCAAGTCTAACAGGTGTTGTTGCTATTGTCTCATGATTTCCGACCTCACTATCTCTCCCTTTCAGACGCATATCTAAATCGCATATCTTTTTTATTAGCTTGGCTACGTCTTTTGGGACCTTTCTCTTTCCCTTGAATTGCGTTGAAATAGAGATTTTGCTTCTTTTTAGGCACCACTGGATATACGTTTCCGAAGGGGAATGGTTGAAAAAGGTTCTTGACTGTAAGCTCAAGGTTTTACCCTACTTGATTTGTATCTCTTCCAACTTCTTCCAAAATCCCGAGTCTTGAAATAAAGCTTCCACCTTTTTTAAACCAGATGTAGCAGGTACATATTCATCATACCTGTATTGGCTCAGAACCATCAACGAGGAATAACTGATGGCTCCCTATATGCCAATTAAAGGAACCCATAAATGACCACCAGACCCGATGAGTATCGTGAACCGAATCATCCATGGAGCCCTCCATTCTATTTGTTGGTATGTCAATGTACTAACATTCTGAATCCACTCCTCAATCGATTGATTTGGAGGCCACTCACTTTCAAGAAACTCCTCTATAGGCCTGGTTGTAAGAACAAATACCTGAGGAAAGTGCTTATAAAGGCACCTAAAATGACTTTTAATCCATAAGAACAAATGTGCGTATTCTAAGAAACATCCATCTCCTTTCCTTCTGATGAAATTGAGTGAAATGATGGTTTCAGCTAAGACTACTGGAGCAAGATTCAGCCCTTTTTCAATCTAAAATAGAAAATTAGCTAGCTCTACACTCAGATATCCCAGAGCTTTTGAGAACACAATCAACCTGTATACGGCAAACACGAATAGTGATAAATGTCTATCACCGCTGGCCTTTCCCATAGCATCTTTAATGTCAGACTAGGAAATGCAGGGACCATTTTTATCTTTTAATATTGCTTTCACCTTACCTCCAGGTAATCCCATCAGATTGGCTAAGGGTCCCCGAAAATAAACGTTCCACTTCCAATATATCCTCAGCGGATCTCTAAAGTCATAGTGAAGAAGGGTAGAATATTCCTTAATAGTCGGTACCATATCCATTTTATTAAACGTAAAACACCTATAAGCGGGATCCCAAAAACGTACCATAGCCTTTAACAGGGCATTATCCAGTTTAATGAATAGAAGTTGTGCTACACCGCCATACTTGTCCCGGAAGCGAGTTTTCTTAGCCTCATCCCATGATTGCCATATTCCCTTTAAGTTATCTTTTCGATTCCTCCTACAGTTTATGCGGACTATCTGAGGTAGGCTCGAGTCAAAACTAGCTATCTGGTAATCACCTTCTCTGTTCTGAGTATCTTCTGACATTCTTGCTATTATCCCTATATTTTCTACCCCATGTCGAACAACTGAATCTTCTAGAAGCTTGTTCATGTCAAACAAATGATGCATGAATTATGCCATGGAGAGACATAGACACAAGAAAAAAAAGTTAGAAAAAAAAGAAATTCAAATGAAAAAACTGAGAAATTAAATCATAAGGAATTGTGAAAAATTCAAACACAAACATACGAATAAATGCTCATGAGGTCCTATAAGGTATTATTCTGAGGGGTAAGGTACTGCTTTTATGTCTAGGCTTCACATTTAAAATAGTCATTACATGCTGGCTTACGGCTGACTGTAATGCACGGGGAACCCAAGGCTTAAATACGACATCCATAGGGATGCGTTCCCTTTAAAAAGGGTTGGCCCTTGGGTGGTAATACTTCCATAGCATACATAGTAGCACTTGCTACACGGGCATTTATGTCCATCTTAACCATGGAGTAGTCCTTATCCTTATACAGTTTCATATTTCCACACAAAAGCCTAAGGCTACTTCTCCTAAACGGGTTGGGCCCGGCGTAGGACCGAAAGTAAGAGGCCACATGAATTAGAATTATCGCCGCCCCACGACGGTAGAGTCGACATACAAATAAATCAATTTCATTCATAAAAGAATAAACAAACGCATTGGCATACATATCAAAATAGGATAAGTAAATGAAATGAACAAATATATCAATATTTAACACATATTCAACAATTTAAAATGACATTAGACAATTAAATAAATTAATACACAAATAAATAAATCTAATATGCACAAATACTAAAAAAACTGAACTTTCAAACCTAAGTAAGTCAACTCACTAACGTCCCTAGTGGAGTCACCAAGCTGTCATAACGTTGCCTGCATAAGAGTACAGGGGCCTAGTAAGCAAGGCTAGACACGGAGGGCCTAAATTAATGTAGAGTCGCCACTAACCAATTAGGGCTAGGTTGGTTAGCCACATCTCATCTAAAAATCTAGAATTGATACTACAGAAAAATCCTAAAAGTCTAGACTCGATCTCATGACCAAATTTCGGGGTAGCGGGTATTGTTACGTATGGGGAACGTTATAGCACCCCCACAACGCCTATCCGGGGATAGTCCTACGGGGTTTAAGAGCTAGAGTTATTTTATTTAAACATATTAATGTCTTAATCTATGCTAAAATCTTATTGAAATCTTAAATAAAAACTCTAGAGAAAAGGCATCCGGTTTACTTGTAACTCGATTAAGATGTGTTCACCAAACTTATCTAATTTGAAACTTAAATTAGAGA
>CM025142.1:25604453-25619923 GCA_013467495.1 Gossypium gossypioides | reverse complement strand
ACTTATCAGACAAAACAAATTCGACGTTTTTTTTGTAGTAACATGGTCATAGGTGAAGCAATGATTGAGAAGTTTTTAACGGATCGCCGATAGAATCCAGCTAATCCCAAGAAACTTTGAACATCAGAAACATTCTTCAAAATTTTCCAATCAACAATCGTAGATAATTTATTCAGATCAACCTTAATTCTATCAGTAGATATAACATGTCCCAGAAAATCAACTTCTCATAGCCAAAATTCACATTTACTGAATTTCACATAAAATTGTTTTTCACGCAAAGGTTTCATCAAAACTCTTAAATGTTCAGCATGAACTAACTCCTTCAGTGAATAAATGTTCAGCATGAATTGACTCCTTCAGTGAATAAATCAGAATGTCATCAATCAATACCACAACAAACCAATCTAAATATGGTTGAAATACCCGATTCATCAAGTCCATGAATGCCACAGGAGCATTAGTCAAACCAAATGGCATCACCAGAAATTCATAGTGACCATATCTAGTTCTGAATGTTGTTTTCGATACATCTTGCTTTTTAACTTGCAGCTAATAATATCCGAATCTCAAGTCGATCTTCGAAAAAATAATCAATACGAGGTAATGGATATTTATTCTTAATGGTGGCTCTATTCAGCTGTCGATAATCTATATATAGTCTCATTGATCGATCTTTCTTCTTCACGAACAAAACTAGAACACCACAAGGTGATACACTCGATTGAATAAATCTGTGATCTAATAGCTCTTGCAACTGTATTTTTGATTCTTTCAATTCAGTAGGGGCCACCTGGTTTGGTGTTATTGAAATTGGAGCTATTCCAGGCATAAGTTCGATCACAAATTATACTTCCCAAGTCGGCGGCAACCCAGGCAGTTTTTCAAGAAAAACATCACCGTATTCTTTGACTATCAGCACTTGTTCCATTTTTTATTCAGTCACTTTCGAATCAAGAACGTCAGCTGAATAAGCTTCACATCCCCTTTTAATCAATTTTAGAGCTGACAGTGCTGAAACTACATTAATAGTACAATCGACCCAATCTGCCCTAACACAAAGAAATTCACCATTTGGACGCACCAAACTAACTTGTTTCTTTCAGAAACTCACTATTGCATCATGCTCAGACAACCAATCTATTCCTAGAATGAGATCAAAATCATCAAAAGGTAACAACATCAAACAAGTGGGAAAATCATAACCCCTAACTTTCAGTGGACATGATTTACATATCTGATTAAATAAAACACACTGACCGAGTAGATTTGTTACTTTGACAGTGTCCTTAGTGAACTCAACAGGAAAATTCTTTTTGTCTACTAATGCAGTGCATATATATGGGTGAGCTTGATTTTTGATGAATTTTTGGTTCACACGGCTTGGAACACGGGCATGGGACACAACCGTGTGTTATCTGAAGATTTCTTAGGGTTCAAGTCAGTGAGTTACATGGCCTAGCACACGGCCTGGCACATGGGTGTGTGGGCTAACTTAGAGAGCCACATAGCCTGGCACATGGGCGTGTGACATGGCTTAGCACACGGGTGTGTGACATGACCATGTGACCCTACTCAATGAGCTACATGGGTGAGGACACGGGCGGGGACACGGTCGTGTGTCCCTTGTTTGAAAGTTACACTACCTGGGGTGATCCCGCACGACCGTGTGACCCCTATTTCAAATTAGTCCATAATTGCTCACCCGTTTGATGTTATTAACATGTTGAATGATATGACGTTTAAATGTTTTTGATTGTACGGTAATTCTCCATAACCCTAATCTGACGACGGAGACGGGTTAGGGTTGTTACATACCTATTAACCTCAGAGGGCATGTTAGACTTTGGATTCATCATTCGGCAAGATGCTACAACTTTCTCTAGCTTATAGAACCGAAACACTTCGTTAGAACTCATCCATGTAACCATTATTATCATTTTAAACCCATACATTTCTCAAGCCCTATTTCTCCAAGCATACTTACAGACCAAGGTTCCCTTGATAGACAAAGTCACGAGACGTACCTTGATGTGAAGAAAATCACTAGAAATATCCATGATTTCAAACTTAGCTCAGAGCAATGTTTCTATCTTTTTTGAGCCCTAGATCTTAATGTTTTCAGAAGAAAGGGGATAAGTCCCCTTTAACCAAACTGGAGTGTCCTTTTAACTTAACACCAGTCTCTATTGGAACATGGTAAACATTACATTAATATTGAGTTATCTCATCCAAAAAATGCCACTTCCAAGAAATTTATTCAACTTCTCCTTCATCCAATAACCATTCTAGTTCACGTTCAGATAGTTCTTGACTAACTTACCACACAGATTAACTAGCACGGGACCACAATGGTTACTAGGTATGTTATGCCACTGGCATAAACTCATATCCTAAATATGATTTTACGTAACCATAAGTCTCATTTCATTACTCATAGTAATCTAACATGGAATCCTTATTTACTTATTTTCATATTGGAGTCCAGCCATTCTAAACGCCACAAAGTGTATCTGGGCGAATACTATTTCACCAATCATACTTCTTTATGACCGCGCGCCATATCCATATATGTATACATTCATACCAGTATTCCTTGATTTGTCATACCTTGTCCTTTTCATGATTTCTTATCCATTTCTATTTTAGAGGACCATGCGCACAATAATATTCTTGATTTGCCACATACCTTGACGAGTTCCAACCTCACTTGTTCACACCTTATTGCCATATAGGTTTCGTCATGGCATTCCCGATGGGGCCTTTTCTTTTAAAATTCCCAGGGCAGGGCGTTGCAAGCGTACTTGAAAATTTCTTTACACTTAATCAAGTCTTAATGTTTGACGCTTAAAACTTACTCCTTAAGCCTTACTTCTATAAAAAAAATGTTTCAGAAATTCAGGGCTTCACCAGGCGGGATGCTACAAGATGGGTCCCATATACTTGACCATTGAGTCTACATTCAGTAAATAAATATTGATATTTAAAAATTCTGGAAATGGTTTTAAATGGATATATGTTATGAGGTAGAGATATATATATATGTATACTTATACAACATGATAATATATGAATAATATGTCTTATGATGGATTACCAAATAATGATTATACCAATGTAATTTTGTGACACGCTAGAAGATTGGAATTAGTTTAATGTTTCATTCCATTAGTATGTTAATTTTTTTTATGTTTTTATGATTTAAATTCAAATTATGTTAGTAACACTGAGTATTTATTACTCAATATACGGATGTGTTTGTTTCTATGCACAGGTCTTAGGCATATTCTTAGTAGATCAAAGTTTTCAAAGGCATCCAAGACTCAACAGCTTTGCTCAAATTATGTCAGTACTCTTTTTGTTTGAGTATATGGTTAATGAAATTCACCTAGATTGAGTCTTATTGTTTTAGGTTTTTGGTAACTTAACTTATAATATTTTAAAAGATGGATGTTGGTGCTTAATCATTTGAGTTTATTTACATATTCACTTTGGTTGGTGGTGATACATTCAATATATGCTTGGTCGGTGTTTGAATTGTGTTAGTAAATGTTATATAGATGTAATTGAGTTTGGAGTAAATTTTAGGTAAGTTTAACTATGTTTTGATTAAGTTGTGAAAACATTGGAAGGTGCATTTTGGATCATTTTACTAACGAGTCTCGAAATAGTAAGAACATGTCTCGAGACCTCAAAAACAAAACTTACCTTTTGGTGTAGTCCATTACTTCGGGTTTCAAGACTTACTAGGCAAGTTTTGAGACAAACTCACTTAGGTCTCGAGATAAAGGCACATCGAAGTTAAATTCATTTTGCCCTATTCCAGGTCTCGTGACAAGAACCCCTTGTCTTGTTTCAAGACCTTCAAACATTGAAGATAAAATAAGCAAATAGGGGATGTTCATCTTAAGCTAGTCTCAAACCAATTATATGGATTATAATTTTCAATCCAATATATATCGTATGAACTATTACATGATAATTGTGTCAATCCATATAATGTTACAATTACTAATCTAATGACTTATCAAGTTAACATTCAATCAACAATTATACATATACTTCCATTTCAAATCATACTAATCATTTATATCGTCATTCATTTTCGTACCAAATATATTGATTTAGTTATTACCATAATGGCCCTCTAGTCTCGTATAAATCAATTCGCATGATCCATAATAGCATTTCACATATAACACTTGTAATATCAAATCATAGCAAAACAAGGCACATAACATTAAAAACATGGTGAGCATAGGAAACATATGTATTCATGGGTCAATCATTCTAACTACGACCGAAGCATCATAAAATCGTATCAATTCTTGTCAAATCATCAAATTTTCATTTCCTTTCACTAAGCTATTCACTTATCCAATTTCAAAATTCAATAAAAGATTACACCCACTGCAATCTTAGCAAAAATAGACTCGAACACGTGGGTGAACTGCACCACGCCAAGATAGCTCATGTGAGCATAAGTAAACCACACCAAAGCACCGACGTGCTAAGCCCGTAGGCAACAAATCATATACATACGAGAATACATCCTTCAACCACACCATGGTCTTGGTAGAGACAATAAATACTCAATGATCTGCAACAAATGCTGGATCTAGAATGACATATCATAATCTTCACATCGTCAACACACCCACACAAAAATGCACATAAAACCCTATTAGCATGCCAATTGTATCCTAGCCTTTCTACTAAGTTTACATGGGCGTCAACCATTCATATATCGTAGTCCCATTTCACTTCATCATCAATTCATATATGTACAATTTCACATAACATACTTCATACTATATTCATATCACATATCATATATCATATATCAATTATATCACACACTCTTTTATACTATATTCAATTCAACCTAAATTCTCGATATTTAATATCATTCAATATCATTAACACAAATCAATTAATGGAACAAGTCATAATCTTATCTCCATAACTAGTCATGCAATCAAAATTTATATGCATATAAATAGTATGATCTCAAATCATAAAAGTACAAACCAATAATTTAGCTACTCATCAACGAATCTCGCTTTCCTTTCTCTCGCGATGGTATGCTGTCGTCTTTGGCTATGTTTGATAATTCAATAAATAAAAAACTCTCAAATTAGACTCAATTACAACCAAATACATATCCATTCATATTTTTCATTTTATTCAATTTAGTCCTTACACTCGTGATATTTATATTTTTTTATATCTAGCTCCGAATCAAAATCTAATTTCACATTCTTTCATTAAGGACTCTGTATTTTCTATTTATAGAACAGCCTCATGGTAGGTTTTCAATTTATTCAATTTAGTCCTAATGTTACAAAGTTATCTAACAAGCTTAATTATCTTTACACTTTAGTCTTTATCATGATATAAGCTTAATATCTATCAAATTCAAGCCTAATTCATCAATTTCTCTTTAATGGAAATTTGCTAAAAAATCAATAATTGAACAAACTAATACATGGGCTAGTTAAATCAAGGTCTCATGATCATAAATCTATAAAAATTACAAGGAAAGGGTTTTGTTACCTTATCCAATTGTTGGTCGAATGTCTGAAGAAATTTTTGAGCTTTTTCTCATTTTTTCCCACTAACTTTGATATTTATACCATGATTAACATTATTTAATCTTAATTAATTAACTTAATTATGGTTTAATTATGATAATTTAATTATTAATTAAATGACATCATCATCTACTAACTATAAGAAAACAATGGTTTAAATACCATTTTAGTCCTTTAGATAATTCTTATCTAGTTCCCCCAAACCTTTTCTCAATTAAAACTCAATAGCAATTAGAATTTTTAAATTTAGTCCCTGAGCTTTAATTAACTAATTTGTCTATTAAATTACTTAATTGAACTTCAATATATTCTTATAATAACTCCATAAGTATTCCTGGGAAAGCAAATGTGTTGTCTGATACCTTAAGTTGAAAGTTAGCATTCAAATTGAGAGGAATGTTTGCTCAACTGAGTATTTACGATGATGGTTGTTTGCTAGCTAAATTGAAAATAAAGCTTGTGTTGATTGATCAGATAAAAGAGGCGTAATCCATAGATGCTAGGTTAGCGGAGAAATTGAAGCTTGCTCAGAAAGGCAGTATTAAAAATTTCAGCATCGATTTCACAATCAAATTTGTGTAGCAAATAATGTTGAACTGAAGAAATTGATTGTGTGTGAAGCTCACAATAGTTCTTTTGTTATGCATCCTAATGGTTCTCATATCTATCGTGATTTATGAGATGCATATTAGTGGTCAGGCATGAAAAAAGTAATCATGGAGTATGTGGCTAATTGCTTGACGTGCCAGCATGTAAAGATTGAACACCAAGTTCCCACTAGGTTGCTTAAACCTATCTCGGTTCCTAAGTGGAAATGAGAACAAATTGCAATGGAATTTTTTCTTTTCCTGACTTCGCCGAACAAAAGGAATGTTATTTGCGTTATAGTGGACCAATTTACAAATCTACTCATTTTTTGCAGTAACAATTGATTGGCCACTTCCGAAGCTTATTGAATTATATATTCGCAAGATAGTGAGGCTACATGGTGTTCTTGTGTCCATTATCTTAGATCTAGATCCTCGCTTCACTTTGAGATTTTGAAAGCAGTTGCACAAAAATTTGGGTACGGGGTAGAATTTTTGCACAACTTTTCGCCCCCAATCTAACGACCAATTAGAATGTGTTATTCAAGTGCTACAAGATATGTTTCGACCAATTAGAATTGAATTTGTTTATAATAACAATTTCCAATCGAGCATTGAAATGGTTCTGTATGAAACATAATATAGCCAATGGTGTAGAACACCTTTGTGTTGGTTAGATTTAAGTGAGAAAAAGATAATTTGGTCGAAACTGGTGCAAGAGACAGAAGATATGGTGAAGATAATAGAAGGCATATTGAAAGCAGCATTAGATAGACAAAAATCATATGTTGATATGAAACAGAAAGAAATTGAATATGTTGTGGGTGAAAAAGTATTTCTAAAAGTCTCGCATCAGATAGGCAGTATTCGTATGCTGATCTGAAACAAAAAGAAACTAAATATGTTGTGGGTGAAAAAGTATTTTTAAAAGTCTCTTTGTGGAAGAAAGTGTTGTGCTTTGGCTGCAAAAGGAAGCTAAGTCCCAGATTTATCGAGCCATATAAGATCATTGAAAGAGTTGGATCGGTTGTCTATCATCTAGCTCTATCTTCGATGTTGCAAAAGATTCACGATGTATTCCATGCATCAATGCCCAGAAGATATCAATCTTATCCTTCCTATATCACACTAATGGAAACAATTGAGGTGTGACCCGATATGTCGTATAAAGAAGAGTCGATCAAGATCTTAGCACAAGAAGTAAAAGAGTTAAGGAGCAAGCGTGTGGCATTGGAGAAAGTCCTATGGCACATTCAAAACGTGGAAGAAGCTACTTGGGAATCGAAAGAGACAATGAGATCTCAGTAACCCCACCTCATTTTAGATAAATTTCGAGGACGAAATTTCTCAAGAGGGAGAATTGTAATGACATAATATTTAATGGTGTCGAAAAATGCGGTTTCACAACCCTATTTTCATAAACCAAGTCTATAAATACAAAATTGGAATATTTACAAAGTTATTATAAGGATATATTGGAATTCATATAAGTAATTTAACTGAAAAATTACTTAATTAAAGATCAAGGACTAAATTGTAAAAATTTACTTACTATATAGTTTTAAAATGGCTTGGGGACCTAGATAGCAATTATCCAAAGGACTACAATGGTAATTAAACCATTGTTTTCTTATAGTTAGGGGATTATGATAGCATTCTCATTTAGTTTAATTAATAGTTAAATTATTATAATTAAATAATAATTAGTTAATTAATTAAGATTAAATAATGTTAATCAAGGTATAAATATCAAATTTAGTCAAAAAAAAATGAGAAATTTTATCATCTTCTTTAGTTTCTCACTGTCTACCATAGATGAAAAAGAAATAAAGCTAAAAAATTTCTTGGAACATCCGACCAACAATTAAATAAGGTAACCAAGCATTTTTCTTGTAATTTTATAGACTTATAATCATGTAAGATTGATTTCCATGTATTAATTTTTTTCAATTATTAAATTTTAGCATATTTCCATTAAAGAGAAATTGATGAATTAGGCTTGAATTTGATAGGTATTAAGCTTATATCATGATAATGATTAAATTGGAAAGCTAATTAATCTTGTTATATAACTTCGTAACATTAGAGACTAAATTGAATAAATTAAAAACTTGTCATCAGGTTGTGCTATAAATATAAAATATAGAGTCCTTAATGAAATCATGTGAAATTGGATTTTAATCTAAAGCTTGATATCGAAAAATAAGATATCCCAAGTATAAGGACTAAATTGAATAAAATGTAAAATATGAGTGGCTATGTCTTTGGTTGTGAATTGAGTGTAATATGATATTGTTTTATTTATTAAATTATCAAACATAGCCAAAGACGACACTGGGCTATCATGAGAGAAAGGAAAGGCGAGAGTAGTTGACGAATAGCTGACTTCAATGTCTTACTATTTATATGTATATACGTATTGCTTGCATGACCATATCTCAAATGCCAATAGTACGCCTAATTAGAGCGAGAAGTTTTAAGTTTTTTATTCGATATTTCAGTGTCAAGTAGGGTGTACATCTTTGGTTTGATAAAATAGAGATTATTTAGCATCCATCCTTTACAGATAAGATTGTGATTTCTAAATATTGCAATTCCATTATTAAAAGTCACGGTCAAGCAGTCTTTATATAAACATACAACTGAAATTAAGTTTCTTTTGAAACTTGGCATATAGAAAATGTCTTTCAAAATAATCTTCCTAAAATTACCAAAATAAAGACGCAAATCTTCCACTAATTCAGCTGCAACGGTTGTCCTGTTTCTTGTGCACAACAATAGATTCTTATATCTAAGATCTTTTGTCTCCTCGAACCCCTGTAAAAAAACACTGACATGGTTAGTGGCTCCTAAATCAATGACCCAGTGGTCTATTGAATCGTTCACTAAACAAGCTTCTACCATATAGAGTTCCATACACTTGCCTTTGATGGCCAGGTATTCCTTCCACTCTCTACATATTGATCGCATGAGTAGTTATTAAGGTAAGATTATGACTTGTTCCATGAATTGGTTTGTCTTAACGATATTGAATAATATTGAATATCGAGATTTTAGACTAAATTGAATATAGTATAAAAGAGTGTGATATAATTGATATATGATATCTGATATGAATATAATACGAACTATGTCATGTGAAATTGGACATATATAAATTGATAGTGAAATGAAATGGGTGTCGTAAAAAATCCAGTTCAAAAATGGTTTTCTTGCATAGTGGAAAATAAAAATTTTGAAAACCAAGTGGGTTTGTGATAATTATAGCAATAAAAGCTTTACCAAAATCACAGTTGTGTTTTCGGCTAGGCGAATCCATTTCATTCCTGGCTTTCAAACGAATGGCCTTCTTCGCTATTCTTGTACGACGAACTACTTCGCGTGTGGGCTCGAACAATTCGAATCAAACACAAAACCATTAGTAGTTTTCTTTACTTTCAGTGTGAAAGGAAAATCTCTTCTCAATAGAAACCCGTAGAATTATTATTCCAGAATATAGATTTAATACTTAGAGAATAAACTTTCACTATTTCGGGGAGAGTAACAAGATTTTAAATTTGTGTAGTTTGCCCTAATGGTGCCATCTATTTACAGGAAGAAGTAAAACCCTTTATTGAATTGTAGAACTCTGTTTTAGATAGAAAAATGAACTCCTAGTCTAACTACAAGTATAAGAGGCAGCAACCCTAGTTAATAATACTAGGGTTTGTCGTCCCTCCCTTTTAAAATGAGGGGTTTTTGGGCCTCTCTCATATCAGGTCAAATTACAAGTACTTCTTGGTCCTTTAACCCAGTACTTTATAATTTGATCCAACTAGATATTTTTATTTCTATTTCCCAAAATAAAAATCTCAATTAATTTTCCAATTAAATAATCTTCTACACATAATTCTAATTCCATTAAAACCATGACAACTTTACCATAAAATATTCTATGAAAATATATATTTAATATTTCTACATTCAACGTGTTTACTATGACCAAATTATTTGTTTCCATTTTCAAACTTCATTTAATTCATTTCTAGTTCATTTTTATTTTCATTTTTGGAGAAAACCACATTCATTTCCAAATGTTTTCATTTCTTTATTTTATTTTTCATTTTGCAGGAAGCCTCATTCATTTTTAAATGTTTCTCATTTCTCCATTTTTACCATTTCTATGCATTTTTGTCATTTGATTCAACATGCAACTCATTTTTTTTTTCAACGAGGTAGCGGAGGGAATAATTGAACATATACGATTAAGGTTCACATGATTTATAATTAAGTTCCAACTTTTCGCCTATTAATTACAAACTCATTTAGTCACAAAGTCATTCCACAATAGTATCGTGATTGAGCTCTCCCCAATAACATATCATTACGAAAGCAACTCGATCAGTCTCGACCAATGATCTTGTCATAAGTTTGTTACCCTCATAGAATATCTTATTGTTGGAAAAATCCGGTTAGAAAGTGGTTTTCTTGCATAGCGAAAAATAAAAAGTTTGAAAACCAACCTGATTTAGAATATTTATAGCAATAAACCCTAAACCAAAATCGTATTTGTCTTTTTGAATAGACGGATCCATGTCGTACCACGATTTGCCTTAAGTGTGGGATCGATCGAGTCGAATCAAACGCAGAAACTAGAAATAGTTTTCCTTTCTTTTGGGGTGAAACCAAAAATTCTCTTCTCAAAATAGAAATCGGCAAATTTGTTATTCCAGAAAAATATATTTAATAGTTGAGAATAAATTCTCTCTATTTTTCAACAGAATAACGATATTTGAAAGTTGTGTAAATAGCCCTACCAATGCCATCTATTTTATTTCAAATAGAAAAACACTTCTTACTAGGGGTATGCCGCCCCTTGATATTCCATAAGGGGATTTTGGACCTCTCACAAATCGAGTCTAATTACGAGTACTTCCCGAACTTTGTGACCCAGTAGTTTATAATCTGATCAAATCCAATTTTGATTTTCTATTTCCAAAAATAAACTTCAACATTTATATTTAATTAAATAATTCTCTCATCCCAATTTTACCCTCGGTAAAATTATGATGATTTTACCCCTGATAAAATTTTCAAGAAAATATATTTAATATTTCACAGTTCAACTTGTTCACTATGACCATAAGGTTTCTTTTCATTTTTGGGCTTTAAAATAGCTCAAAAACATAAACTCAATATTCCAATCATTTTTGAGAAATCTTTGTTCATTTCTAAATGAATTCATTTCTCATTTCTATTTCTATTTCCATTTCCATTTTGAGAAAACCACATTCATGTCCAAATGATTCCATTTTCATTTTGGGGAAAACCATAATCATTTCCTAAATGATTTTCATTTCTTCATTTCTATTCATTTTGTTCATTTGTTTCAACACACAATTCATTTCTGATTTCAATGAGCTAGCAGAGGGACCGATTGGACATATGCAATTAAGGCTCAAATTATTTATAATTAAGTTTCAGCTTTTCGCCTATTAATTATTATCTCTTTTAGTCATGAAGTCAATCCACTATAGTATCGTCACTAAGCTCTCCCTAACGGCATGCCATTACAAAACCAACTCGATTAGTGCTCAACCAATGACCTTGTCATAAGTATGTTACCCTCATAGGATGTCTTTAATCTCTTTGGAATACTATCCATTCTCCCAATATTATCCCATTTTATCTCATGGTAGCCACTACATCTTCCTTCATTGAAAGCCAATTACTATCCAATAGTAATCAAGTCATTCATCACAAAGACGAACGACCCATGGCCACGTTCCTATTTACATGACTTAAATGCCTACGGACCCCGATCTCATCATTCCATCTGGCTTGGTCCCTCCTCTAAGTCCTCGATCAATATCACTAGTCCTGTGGACATCATACAAAATCTTGTACGTTCAACTAAACTTAGTGAGTTCCTTCACTCAAAGCGAGTGTGCTTTATAATGGTGGCAGACTCCACTCGTTCCTCTGAATACTCGGCTCACTATAAGACTTCCCTCTAGTCGAGCTCTCCACACGACCATACGCCAGATACCTTGCCATATCAGTGAGGCCTATCCTTACTTCCCATCTTCCATTCTTTTCATACATCCCACACATAAGGTGTTCGATGGCCTCTATGGTAACTTGTTGAATATACTACCTTAAGTGTAGTAATTTTGTCAATGTACTCTTGTAATTTTCTTTCGAACAAATTGGTTAATAAAACTATTCATGAATTATATTAATACCTTGTATATTGTCCTCATATGGTTTTTGCATGCAAAGAAAAATGGAAGCAAATGTTACACACTGGTTGTCTAATGTTTAACTAATATTCAACGGTATTACATGGTTGGATCGTACTTTTGAAAGATAGCTTATATTAGTAGATGAACCTAAACAAGTCATTAGTCTAATAGGAAATGAGCAAACCGAATGAAAGACTAATATGACGTCTATCAAGTTAAATTTGGGAGATGCCTTGTCTTGGGAATCGTAGCGGATGACCCTCAGAAGATAGAGACTTAGATGTGACTGACTGGACTCACAATACATCGGACTAGAACCAAGTGGAATAGATCCTGATTTCATTTATCGATTTATTCACTTGTGACGTTCGTAGTTTGGCATACCTAAATCCTGGGTGGATGGTGAATTATGTATGCGTGACTCGTACACTTTGACATAAGTAAAAGCCTAAATTCAATTAAATAAAAAAACTGAAAGCTGGTACGTTGGATGTATGTCTTCTACAGTATGTAGCATCATTCACAACAATAGAATTCATAGCCTGAGACATGGGTAAATGATATCCTTTCATAGGCATTACATGGTTGATGAAAAGTGAACGTGGTCATGGGTCGTTCATCTTTGTGATGGATGACATGATCACAATTTGATAGTGGTTGACTTTTCATGAAGAAAGACGTAATGGTTACCATTAGATAAAATAGGATCATATTGAGAGAGTGAATATTATCCCAAAGAGATGAAGGATATCCTTTGATGGTAATATACTTATGACAAGGTCATTAGACGAGCACTGAGTAGTTGTTTTCATAATGGTATGTCGTGAGGGAGAGCTCAATCACGATACTATAGTGGAATGAATTTGTGAATAAATGAGTTTATAATTAATAAGTGAAAAACCAAAACTTAATTATAAATAATTTAAACCTCAACTACATATGTCCATCAATCCTTCCGCTAGCTCGTTGAAACCAGAAATGAATTACGTGTTTGAATAGAAATGAATGGAATGAATAGGAAAGAAGAAATGTGAAACATTCAAGAATGGTTATAGTTTTCTTCGAAATGGATAAATGGAATCATTTGAAAATGAATGTAAGTTTCTAAAAATGAAAATGAAAATGAAAATGGAAATGATCCATTTGCAATCCCATATGGATTACTTAAAAAATAATTGGAAGAATGAGTTTATGTTTTTGGACTATTTTGAAGCCCAGAAATGAAAATAAACCATTCGATTATAGTGAACATGTTAAGTTGTGAAATATTGAGCATATTTTCTCGAAATTTTACTAGGGGTAAAATTGTCAAAATTTTAATGAGGTAAAATAGGGATGAAAAAAATTGTTTTATATATAAATATTAAAGTTTATTTTGGAAAATAAAAAAACTGAATCGGGTTGAAAAATAAAAATTTACCAGGGGTAAAATCGTCAAAATTTTAATGAGGTAAAATAGGGATGAAAAAAATTGTTTTATATATAAATATTAAATTTTTTTTGGAAAATAAAAAAACTGAATCGGGTTGGATCATATCACGGAGTATCAGGTCAAAAAGGCCCAGGAAATACTCGTAATTGGACCCAATGTGAGAGAGGCCCAAAAACTCTCAGGGACATGAAGGGGGCGACAACCCTAGTAGGAATAATAGGATGAGTTATCCACCCTAATCCTATTCTATGTATGTAACAACTTATACCCGGCCTGGTCACCAAGCCTGAATACAGGATGCCACACCATCGTCTCATGTCGTATACAACAAGTAAAAGTTCAATCTAAATGAAAAATCTTCCATTTTAGTATTCGTATAGGTTTTTAGTCAATTAGACTTGTTACTTATCAATGTTACATGCTAACCGTACATCAAGCAGTCTTATAACAATAATTATACATGCATAAGGTCCATTTAACAAAATCTCAAAACTATCACATAGGTATCCATACTAACACTAGGGTATCGATATTTTCTTTAAGTGGTATCGATATCATCTGGAAAAACGATATCAAGCTTGCATTTTGTTTCTCAATTAAAAGCCAAAATCTCAAAAATTATCGGTACTTGTCATAAAATATCAATAGTTTAACCCCGAGTATCTATACTCGAGCAAAGATATCAATACCAAATCTCTATTCTAACTCTCTGCACTTTTCAAAACACAGAGGTATCGTTTTAAAAACACGAATATTGATACATCTACTCCAAACCAGAAAAATACAATATACTTGAGCATAAAAATCATTCTAACTTGTACCAATTCATAATGCTATCATATCATCATCAAATAAACATCAAAGCGTTCGTAATAACAGTATCAAACATCGAAAGTAAGTTCAAATGATAATCAGAATAATACAATTCAATTCTCAAAATTCTAAGAGAAATTAAGCTATGGATCTCCCAAAACATCATGACAAATATCATTAAAAGTCTACCACATTGCCTTTTTCCCAAAAGATAAACAATTAACAATAACACCTACGAAAAAACGAAAAAGGACTTACTTGGATCACCTCTTAGAACCACACCACTCACTCCGACACACTACTATTCTGAAATGGTTTAAAAAGAGTGGTTGAGCTTAACAAGCTCAATGAATGCCTAGAACAGCTACCATGCAAATAATTCATCAAGCATTAACACAACAACCATATAGCACAACCTCAACAGTTCCAACTTTAGTGTCATATTATACTTACTCATGCATCATTTACTAGTTCATTTACATGGTAATCATATTCACTTTTAAGCATATATCACATTACACATATAATCATATAACAGTCAAGCATATAGCACAATACTCATCTAATCACATAACATTCAAGCACATATCTTAATACTCATATACTTACATAACTTTCAAGCATATATCACATAACATTCAAGCATTTATCACAATACTCATATAATCACATACGTTCAAGCATATATCACAATACTCAACAACATGTTGATAGATAAATTGTAACACCCCAAAATTTCTAATTTCGTTACTGTGAAAATATGACACAAATATCTGTCAGCTTTAGTGGTTATGTGTTCTGGGAGTGTTTGGGAGGTCCC
>CM025142.1:25549598-25561708 GCA_013467495.1 Gossypium gossypioides | reverse complement strand
TAATTATTTTCACTAATAATTATTTAATTACTTTAAAATTAATTTTCCAAAAATATTTTTATTTTTCTGAATTATTGTTTAATCAATTTTAGATGAAATTGACCTCTTAAATTAAATAAAAAATTACTATTAACCCGATAAATTCCTAAATTCACGCTCAGAACCTGAAAAATACACCCAAAAGTACTAGACCCGATTTATGGATATTACAAAAAAGCCTACTACTTTAAAGGTGTGGGATGAAATGACAAAGCTTGAATGTGAGAACAAAGACGACTTGAAAGCATAATGTAATCACTGTAAGAGTATCTTCTTTGAAAATCTTCTAGTGGAACCTTCCATTTGAGATGTCATCAAAACAGTTGTTTGAAAAAATTTAGATAAGGACATCACTCAATACGCCGTAGCCACTCAACAATCCTTCAGAGGTGGTCCATTTATAAAAAAAACTATATGTTTGATGCTAATGAGAGTTGTCGAGTTGTTTCTACTTTTCGTGAGTGTGACAAACATTCATTTAGGACAGTTGAAGAGACAAGATTTAGATACATGATGAGTATTGTTAGTCTTAATTTTAAGAATATAAGTAGACATACAGCTGTTAAGGATGTCCTAATGTATTATGCAAAAGAGAGAGACCATGTTAAAGAAAAGTTGGCTAAAGCACCTAGTTTAATTTGTCTAACTTTTGATAATTGGAACTCTGATCATACTAATGATGAATAAATTTGCATTACTGTGCATTGGGTTGGCAAATATTGGAAGTTAGAAAAGAGAATAATAATATTTAGAGTTTTATCTCTTTAGTATGACGATTTGAACATAGCGTATGAACTTATTCTATGTTGATCTCAGTGGGTTATAGACAATAAATTTTTTAGCATCACTTTGGATAATGCTTCTTATAATGATGTTATGATTTCTTGTCCTAAAAATCATTTTTGTGCCAAACGAGCTCTTTTGTAAGATGGTGCTTTTTTGCAAGCTAAATGTTTGTGCATATATATTGAACCTTATAGTTAAAGTTGGTTTAGCACTTACTGATGATGTTGTTGGTAAGATTAAAAATGGAATTAAGTACATAAAAAAAGTTGGGAATTCATAAGAAAATATTTTATGATGTGGTCGACAAAAGTTTTCATTTGAATGTGACCAAGAAGTTGCGCCAAGATATGTGTGTGACACCCAAGTATCTCTACTGACCTGAAATCTAAGAAAAGTTAAGACTAAATTGAAAGAATTAGCAAATTGTCAGACTCCACTAGGGAATTTAGAAATTTTAGTGGCCCAATTTTGATTTGGTTGGATTTCAATTATAATTTAGTTAGGATGGAACTGGTTGGTTCCATAGTGGGAGACAAAAAATTAAAGATGAATGGTTGTGGCGACCGGTGAAGATTGTGCCAAAGGAGTATATATATAGGGTGTGTGTGTGTGTGTGTGTGTGTGTGTGTGGAGATAGAATTTCTCAATTCTGTTTACACATTTTTCTTCTTGTAGAATCATCTTCTTCAGTTGCTCTGAAGAAGAAAAGGATTTTACCAAAGGAAGCTCTGCATGCCTCAACAGTGGTGTGAATTAAAGTTTGGTAGTAAAGAAATTGAGAAATTGGTAAGTTTCCTTACCTCTCGGAACTTGTGGATAAAGAAAGAGATAGAGTAAGAACTCTTAAAAGCTTCCTACAATGATGAATTCTAGGATTTAAGAGTTGGACATCTTTAGCTTACCCAATAAATGGTTGTCATACTTAGTTGTCAGGACAAAAGAGGCTCTGGCGATTCAATCAAGCTAAACTGACAAGGATAATGAAGTGAGGTGAGCTTCTGTACCTTACATTTGGATGATAGATGATGTTGTGTGACTTGCATGTAACACATTGATGATGTTCTAAGGTTGTCTAAGATATGGTGTATTATGCCTGAAGAAAGAGAAGGTTGTGTGCGTACTTGATACTGTGTGAGTTTTTGCCAATTGACTATTGATTTTTTAATGGTAGATGATTATAGATAATCTAGCATGATGTTTACTAAATGATAAATCGTACAATATGCTTGATTATTGTATGCATGTTACGATGAGAAAATTATTGATGAGTTAAATGAAGTTAGGATGGGAAAAGGGTGACTCTGTTAGATACCGTGATACGATGTTGCTAAGTGCAAACCATAATGTGCGAAGCTCCAAGCTTTGCGAATGAGACACTGCGGTGTTTAAGCATAAAGGTTAGGAATGGTGAAATGGAGGAATTGATAAAGGAATATGGAAAATTAGAATTCTATTAATCCGCCATCTGAGATTACTAGGAGCAAATCACGATATGCAAAGCTCCAAGCCTTATGGAGAAGACACTTCGATGTTTGAGCATCAAGGTGAAATGTGAAACAAGTCCTTTGGGATGAGATATGGTGATGGTTATTAGGTTCCATAGAGTAACACCGCGACAATGGTCAACAGGCTTTTTGAAGCGACACCACAACGACGTAAGGTTCTATTGGGCGACACCTCAAAAGAGTCTAGTGTGTAAGACCATAGCCCGACTATGACAACCAATATAGTTCGTAAGGACAGTAAAAATGGGATAGTCCATCGGGACAGTAAACACGGGGTAGCCCGTCGAGATAGTAAACACAGAGTAGTCTACTAGGACAATAAAAACGGGGTAGCCTGTCGGGACAGTAAACATGAAGTTACATTGAGGAAGTCCGCAGATCAACATACCAGTAGAGAATTCGCCAAAGGCAATGATAAGAATGGTCAAGGAAATGTCTTAAACCCAAAAGTGTAAAAAGAGGAAGTGACTCTTTTGATAATGAGGTATATGTTTTATGTTCAACCTGAGTCCACCAAGGAATGTGCGGATCGCACACTGTTTGAGTGTATATAGAATTGGAATAAACAGTACATTGATTTTAAAGGTAGACCAACCAATAAGTAGCCACAAGTTTGGGAAAACCTATCAGAGTCTTCTAGAAAGAAGGTGGCAACCCAAGGCTGAATGACTAATGGAGTTCGCCAAGGCTAGTGAAGGGTGAAAGTTCATCAGGATTATGAAAAATGATAATGATTCGGTTAATCCACCCTAGATAGGAGTCTTAGGTCTAATGAAACCCTTTAATGAATGGACTAAAAGAGCAGGTGCTATGAAGGTTACTTTGTAAACATAAATTTTCCAAGGAGAAGAGAATGTCAAGAAAATATCGTGTTTTGGTAGGGACCCATGTTTACGACAGTTATAAAAACACTGAGTAGCACCAGCCCGAAGTAATAAGTATGAGTATCAAGGATCATGTTCGCTAATGAATGGCTCGGAGTAATTAAGGCACTGGTTTTACTAACTAAGTTGGTAAATCCTCCTATGGAAACCAGAGAGTTAGATTCTAAGTCAGATACTTTAAGTTTTCAAAGATTTATGCAAATATATATAAACTATGTGCATATCTCACTAAGTTCTTCTGAACTTATAAAATTGTTGCTTGAATACAGTATTGGGTAAAAATTATGGGTATCAAAAGGGACCAATCCAGTTTCCGCCGAAGTAAGTGGCGCACTGTAGCTGTTCATGTATATAGAGGGGCACCCATATAGGCATTACCTCAAGGTTTAAGTCGATTATGTTTGTAAATAAATGTTGAAATTAGGGTTGTAAGAGTTACCCATCCGTTGTGCACGAGTTTTTGTATTATATAGACTTTCCAAATTTTGAGTTATTAAAGTATGTAATTAAATCCAAAAAAAAAGTGCCATATAAGTTATTCGAGTTAGTGTAGCATCTAGGACCCAGATCTGGCGATCAGGTCAGCTATTGGGTGTTATAGTCTGCGAGAGATGGAATTCTACTTATTTGATGCTTGAATCTGCTCTTACTATAAAGATGTGTTAGGTTATTGGGGCCAACGGGATAAAGATTATCCAATATTTGTACTTTTTGATGAGGAGTGGAGAAATATTGTTATTCTTTGCAAATTTTTAAAAGTCTCTTAAGATGTGACATGTGGTTTTTTTTTTGTTCTAATTATCCAATGACTAACATTTATTTTAGAGGGGTTTGGAAGGTTTAGAAGGTATTGGTTGATACAGTTAAAAATCTTCATTCTTTTTTAACTCCAATGGTTAAGAAAATGCAAGAGAAATTTAATAAATATTAGGTTAAGTATGCTTTGATATTGTCATGTGCTACAATTTTAGATCCTCATTATAAGTTATATTATATGTAGTATTGCTTTACTATAATCTATGGTACTCATGCTTCAAACTTTGTGCAAATCATTCTTAACAATTTTAAACTCTTATTCGATAAGTATGTTAAGGACTTCAAATCCACATCTTCCTCTTTGGTCGGGAGTTCCAATGTTTCAAATAATGGTCCTGTTGATTCTAACTTGCATCAATCCAATTCTAATAAGGCTTATTTGGGAGGAGATTATGATGAGATTGATGATTATAAATGATACTTAAGTGAATCCAATATTAATAGTGAAAAGTCATAGTTGGACCTTTATTTAAAGGAACCAAAGCTTAAGTTGAATAGTAAAATAGATGTATTGGATTATTGGAGCAAAAATTTAATTCAATATCATGAGCTTTCATTATTGGCTCGTAATCTTTTGGCAATTCCAATATTGACTGTAGCTATTGAGACGACTTTTAGCATGGGAAAAAAAGTTTTCACACCTTTGAAAAGTTCACTTAAACCAAAAAACAAGTTGAAGCTATTGTTTGCTTTGATGATTGGATGCAAGCTAAATAATTTTCAATGGATAATTATTATTCTTGTTTTATTGTTGTAGTTTTATAACATTTCATCAATTTGATTATCTAACTATTTATTCTTATTTCATATTAGGAATAGATTGTAAGAATGATGATTACGATGAGAATGAAGACTCTTTGATTACTTTCTAGGTTACCTTCCTAATTGTTGACAATTTAATTTAGCTTATGATTTACAGCTTGTTAAAAAATTAAATATGTTGATTGGTTGGTATATATATAGATATTTTGGTTGGTTAATTACATTTTGTAGGTTGTCACTCTTTCGACGTTATTTTGTTGCTATTTAAAAGTCATTTTCTTGCTTTTTGGCACGTTTTGCTATTGTGTTTTGATGTTGTTTCCTTGTTGTTCTATTGCAATTTCTTTACTAGCTTGTTTCTATTTTTGTGTTGATTTTGTTGGAAAAAAATCCAGTTTGAAAACAATTTTCTTACATAGCAAAAAATTAAAATTTTGAAAATCGGCCCGGTTTGTGATATTTATAATGATAAACCTTAGATCGAAATCGTACATGTGTTTTCAAATAAGAGGATCATTGATGTTTTCCGACTTTCAACCAAATTATCTTCTCTGCTATTCTCGTATCACAAACTACTTCGAGTGTGAGCTCAAATCAATTGAATCAAACATACAGAACTAGAAAAAGTTCTTTTTAGGGTGAAAACGAAAATTCTCTCTACTTTAATAGAAACTGGTAGAATTGTTATTCTGAAAAAATACATTTAATAGTTGAGAATAAATTCTTTCTATTTTTTGGCAGAGTAACAATCTCTCAAAGTTTTTTTAATAGCTCTATTGGTGTCTTCTATTTATTAGAAGAAAAAGTAGAACCCTTTTTGAGTTGTAGTGGTTTATTTCAAATAGAAGAACAACTTCCTACTTAGAGTGGAAGTATGGTAAACGGCACACCCTAGTATTCCTACTAGGTCTGCGCCCCCTTCATGTTACATGAGGGGATTTTGGGCCTCTTTCATATCGGGTCCAATTATGAATACTTCCCAGACTTTTCAACCCAGTATTTTGTAATTTGATCCAACCCGATTTTGTTTTTTTATTTTTCAAAATAAACTTCAATATATTTATATTAACTAATTTTCTCATCCAAATTTTACCCCCGATAAAATTATGACGATTTTACACCTGGTAAAATTTTGAGAAAATATGTTTAATATTTCACCACTCAACATGTTAACTATGACTGAATGGTTTATTTTCATTTTCGGGCTTTAAAACAGCTCAAAAACATAAACTCATTCTTCCGATCATTTCTTAGCAATCCATATAAATTTGTAAATGAAACATTTCTCATTTTCATTTTAAGAAACGTACATTCATTTCCAAATGATTCCATTTCACCATTTTGGAGAAAACTATAATCATTCCTAAATGTTTCCCATTTCTATCAATTCGTTCATTTCAATTCAAACTGTAACCTCCCAAACTCAGCCTAAACATTATGGTCGAATTATGAGGGCTACATTAACCATGAAAATGGTCTAAATTAAACTCTCATAATTTCAAACGTATTTTAAAACCTTTGGCTTATTTGTTAAAAATTTAGTGAAATCGGGTATTCAATTTAATTTCGCAAAAACACGATAGTTTTTTTATTAAAATCGTTAGATTTAGTATTTCATTAGTAAAAATTTAATCGATTTTCAAAATAATTTGGATTTTACTAAAAACCTCGTTTTTCAGTATTGCAGCAAAAATGTATTGTTGACAGATTTTGTTTTAAAAATCGAGTTTTATGCGTAAACATTTTAAAACATCAATTTAAATAATTTTAAAACTCTAATGTCATGCAATCAAAATAATAATCCCAAAAATAAAGTCTCAAGTCACAGTCCAAAATAAAATTAATATAGTCCCAAAAACAAGTAATAGAAATAAGTTTTAAAGTACTTTAATAGCAAAACATCCGAGTCACTCTTTCGAAGGTCCAAGTCTTAATCTTGTTAGTTATCTGAAAATAAGTCAAAAAAATAAAGAGTGAGCTAATAAGCTCAGTGTGAGTCTTAACTCAAATATACAATAATAAATAGTAAAAAAATCAATAGTCAAGCCAGCCAACAACAAATAATTTTAAAACAGTACAAAATCACAAATTTCAGCATGCATGAACATGTCAATGCAGTATTTTTAGTGAGGTTCCTATCCAACTACGCTACACACCGTAATAAGAGTTCCCTAGAACTCATCCATCCAATAACACACCAGTTTGTGAACAAGCCACCAATAATGCAGATAAATTGTCAATATTGTAGACAAGCTACCGGTACTGTGAACAAGCCACTAGTAATGCAAATAAACTTCTAGTACTTTCTCATTATATAATCGTTTCAACCCCAATGCAGTATGACATGTTTTTAACAATAACAGAGTAGTACAGTAGGCATGAATAAAACATGCAATTAGTGGCAAAAATAGTAGGCATGAATTATCATGTGATCAGTATTTGAGTATCAGTGATCATGATTTTATCATGTAATCTATTTTTTACAGAATTAGTGGCATGTCTTAAACATGCAATCATATTTATTAGTCTAAATGATCATGATTTATCATACTTTCAATATAAATATTAGATCAATAGCATGTTGTAGCATCACAATACATACGAAACATTATCGAATCATGCAATGACATTACACACATTCTTGGCAGTACAGATTTCTTAGATCGAGGTACTTACTTGTAGAAAATCCTTAATAAGGGATTTATTATTCACCTTGAATACTTTATGTATTCATTTAATCATAAGTTTGGCAAAGATGTAATTAATCATATACACATAATCTTTATGGACTAAAATATCCACAATTTTAATTGATTAAAACTCACACCTTGAATGAAAGTCCACGATACAAAGTCTACTCCTTCTCATTCCTACACTTTAGATCTATCTAAATCTTGCCTCGATCTGATTATAGCATAAAGGTACTAACACCAAATACACATGTTAGTTTTAGCTATAGTCCAACAAAATTCCCTTATGAAAATTGGATGAGAACTTACTTAACCACACTTTTTGAATGGAGATCCAATTATTTCATTAGTGCTAAAGCAAAACCAAATGATTCGGAGTGTCACCTCCAATTGAACAACAATATATACATATATATATTAGATTCAGCCCTTAATAAAGAAAAGCGAAAATTACGATTAGACTAACTAGTCATTACTTACTTTATACCAGGCTAGATCAGAATTTACGATTCAACGAAAATCTCAAGAAGATGAAAGAATAATGGCTATAGAGAAATCAAAATAAAGAAAGATGAGTATGAATATTATTTAACAAATTGAAAAAAAAAATAGAAGAAAGAATGAAAGATTCGGCTATAACAAAAGAGATGAAGAGAGGAGGAAAAAGAAAGAAAAAAAAGGTGGCGACAGTGGCAGTAATGACGTGGTGCGACGATGATGGAGAAGGAAGGAAGAAGGGGAAGAGGCGGTGGTAGAATGGTGGTTAAAGTGGTGCGATGGTGGCTAATGGTGGTGGCAAAAATAAAAAAAATTATGATGGTAAAAGTGGTGGAGGAGTTAGAGAAAAAAGGGTCGACACAAATGGTGGCCTTGTAAAGAAAATATGACAAAAGAAAAAAAATGAAAATGAAAGTTGATGGCTTTATTTTGGTAAAAGGGGTGGCATAGCTAGTCAAAGGGGAAAAGAAAGAATGTGAGGGAAATAAATGAGAATAAAGGAAAGGGAGTGAACAAAAGGAGTGAAAAGAGGAGAAAACAAGGAAAGAAAGAGAAAGAAAAGGGAGGAAAGAATATTAGTGTTGACAACTCATTTTGGGCAGCAAAAAGGAGAGTTGACCAAAAGGTGTCGAAATTCAACAAAAATAAAAGAGAAGGGACTCAAACTCGAGTCTCAAGAGTAGCTACACTACTTCTTAACCACTAGTCCATAACACATTCTTGCTTAAACTCTTACAACATTTATTTTTGAAACAAGGTGTGACACTTACTAGAGTTTCAAGAAAATAAATGGTGCAAGGGAAGGGATTCACACTTGGGTCTCAAGGAAAATTTCACTAACACTTAAACATCAAACTAGTAACTCATTTTATTTTACAAACACAGAAAGGTAATCTTAAAAACCGTGGCGTGACCACTGTTGGCTCACAAACCCGATTCTACAAACCTAATTTTTGGGATGTGACACAAACACGCAATTCATTTTTGGTTTCAACGAGCTAGCGAAGGGACCGATTGAATATTTGTAATTAGGGATCAAATGATTTATAATTAAGTTCTGACTTTTCGCCTATTAATTATAAACTCATTTAGTCTCGAAATCATTCCACTATAGTATCGTGACTAAGCTCTCCCTAACGACATACCATTATGAAAGCAACTATTTAGTGCTCGTCCAATGACCTTGTCATAACTGTGTTACCCTCATAAGATATCCTTAATCTTTTTGTAATAATATCCGCTCTCCCAATATGAACGTATTTTGTTTCATGGTAACCATTACATCTTCCTTTATGAAAAGCCAATTACTATTAAATAGTAATCAAGTCATTCATCACAAAGACGAACAACCCATGACCATGTTTACTTTTCATCAACCATGTAATGCCAATGAGAGAATATCATTTGCCTATGTCTCAGGCTATGAATTCTACTATTGTGAACGACGCTACTAACTACAGAAGTTGTACACCCAGTGCACCAGCTTTCGATTCATTATCTATTTGAACTCAGACTTTTACTTACATTAAAGTGTACGAGTCATATATACATAGTCCACCATCCACTTAGGATTTAGGTATGTCACACTATGAACTTCATAAGTGAATAAATCCATAAATGGATTCAGGATCTATTCTGTTTGGGTCCTGTCCGATGTATTGTCGGTCCACTTAGTCACATCTATGTCTCTATCTTTTAGAAGTTGTCCGTTTCGATGCTCAAGACAAGGCATCTCCCCAATTGGACTTAATAGACGACATATTAGTCTTTCAATTTGTTTGCTCATTTCCGATTAGACTAAGGACATGTTTAAGTTCGTTTACTAATACAAGTTATTTTTTCGTATTACAATCCGACCACATAATATCGCTTAGTATCAGTTTAAACATTAGGCAACCAATGAGCAACATTTGCTTCTATTTTGTTTTGCATACAAAAACCATGTGAGGAGAATATACAAAGTATTAATATAATTTATGAATAATTTTATTAACCAATCTGTTCGAAAAATTACAAGTGTACTTAGACGAAAATACTACACTCAGGGCACCAGATCCAACAAATTTGTTGCTATTTTTAGTGCTATTTCACTTCTGCTTTTAATACTGTTCCACTACCATTTCGCTATTATATTGTTACTATTTTGTTGTTGTTGTTTGGATATTGTATAACTATTATTTTATTGTTAATTTTGCTACTATTTTAGAGGCATTTACTTGCTAAGTTGCAATTATCTTAGTGTTATTTAAGTATAATTTTTTAATGTATTTTCCATTTATTGAGAAACATTTATTTTAATATTTTTAGTGTCTTTGATGTATTGTATTTTTTAAAATTTTTTTATATAAAAAATAATCTTAAAAAAAGTTAATATGAGCGGGTTGGGTCGGGATCGGGTTTAGCATTTTTTATATGGGTCGGATTTGGTAGAATTTTTTTGTCTATTTTTTAGTTCGGCCTAAACCCAACCCGACCCATGATTAGGTCTAATGGGACCACTAATTACAATGTTTACCTAAACATGCCATTTTGTATAATTAAAAGCAATTACACCCAAATTCAATTACTAGGTACCTTTTCGAACATTACCAAAGAGTACATATTTATGCACTACGATCGTGATTTATATGTGCAATCTAATTCAGAATAAATGGGATGAATCAAATTTTGTTATTAAATTTTTGGGGATTAAAAAGACTAATCTAAATAAAATATACCCTTCCAATCATAAAATATTTATTGAAATATATACCTCCTTTGATATTATTATTCTATATTATTTGGTTTAATAAATCATTTGGCATTAAGTTTGATGTCTTTTTTCAATTTGGTATTTATGTTTTTTTATCCTATTTGATATCTGTTTTTAATAAAAAAAAGTTATATATTTCGGTACTTACTTAAAGTTAATGATGTTAAATTTTTAATATTTAATTAGAGGTTTAATGTTGATTTGATGGAAAATTATTTCCCTATACTTTAAAAAAAGAGTAAATTACACCAACATTCACTCAACTTTGGGGTAGCTAACAAAACAGTCACTTAGGTTTCATTTCAGTCACTCAACTTTTGAAAAATAACAAAAAAGTTACTAACGTTATAAAAAAGCGACAAAACAATCACCGATTAACAGTTTTTGTTAGTGTCTTAATGGGACCGCTGATGCGAAAAGTTAACTAACTGATGTGTCTAGTTAACTTGCTACGTTGGATGTCCATAGTGGAAACCCACCCAATATAAAAAGAAATTGAAAAAAAAACCCTTAATAACAAAGAAGAAGAAGAAGAAGAAGAAGAAGAAGAGACTGTAAAAAAAGTCTTCTTTGCCTAATTTAGCAGGGTCTGATTCTTTGCCTCTTCCTTTGTAACCTTCCGCCATTGTTGTCCCAGCAAGACCGATCCTTCAATTTCTCGGATTTCCCATGGACTCCATCTCAAAACAAATTTTTTATCTCTTCAAACAAAGTATTTGCTGCTAGGTTTAAGTCAATGAGTTTTTCTACAAATCTCTACACTTTCTCTATTTGGTATTACAACACATCTAGAAATGTAACGCCTCAGAATTTTTATTTTTGTTCTTGCAAAGGTGTGACACAACTGTGTATCTGCTTTAGTGGTTAAGTGTTTTGGGTGTGTGTGAGGTCTGAAGTTCAAGGCAGGACTTGGGCAAAATCTTTGGTCAGTAGGCTTTTAAGTAAAAGTTGGCAAATAATTAATAGAATGGGCTTGCTGGTCTGGTGGATAAGTGGAGTGTTGGTGTGAAGGAGGTCCTGTGTTCAATTTTCTATGATGGCGTGGAGACAGTATTTTTGCTCCAATTTCGGCTAAAAATTGTGTTGGGGCAAAATTCTGAGTAGTTGTGTTTTAATGGGTTAATAGGAAGTGATTTTAAGAGATAATGGGGGAGAGGTTATCAGAAAATAATCTGATTATCTTTTTTTGCAAAAAAAAAGTAGAGTTTCGGTTTTCTCTCCAATTACCCAAACTTTTTTTGACGTTTTCTTCTTCTTCTTTTTCCCTCCTCTGCCGATTCTTTCCCCTAGTTGCTGCCGAAATTTCCACTATTTTTCCCCTTCCATTTCTTTCTTTATTTTCCAATTGATTTGGTTGTTCATCGTTGGTTGCGTGTGT
>CM025142.1:25391350-25415709 GCA_013467495.1 Gossypium gossypioides | reverse complement strand
ACTGAAAACAGTTATCAGTATTTTTCTGTGTGTATTCTTTTCTGTTACAGCCATATAATCCTCTATGAGTAGCCATTCTTCTAACGAGGTAAAACGTTCCCGTTTTAGAGTAAATGAAACTCAACGTTTCATTAACCCCCATAAACACAAAACGCAGCGTCTAACAATTATTCATAACAAAAGTATAACTAAAATATGAAGAAAATAAAGGATCATTATTCTTCCCGTAACATTCTTTTCCTTTTCAAATGGCAACATTGAGAACAGACATTTATCAAAGATCCAGGGCATAAGATTGAGAATACGATTTCGATCTTCTAGGCACCCAAACTTAACGATAAAGACTCCTTCTTTTAACGCGACAAAGTTCACCTCTTCTTTTGTATACCACAGTGACTTAAAGGCCCTCTACATCGCCTCCCTATTCGGTGACTCTGTCGCCATGATCCTGCCCACTGCCCATGACTCAAAACCTTGGGTGTTTTTTTATCCATTGTGCTAATGATCTAGGTGGACTCTTCTTCCGAGAACTTCAACCTTTCCAAGAGCCCATTTATCTCATCCATTGTTATCGATTTACTATTTTCTGGCCTTTCCTCCATAGGCACCGACAAAATGATAAAACACGCCCTCGCACCAAGAAACAGGGATGGCACCAAAAAACATCGAGCCGCTTGTCAGAAGGCCAAACCTAGACACCGGAGAAAGAAACAATAGAACGCAAACACAGACACTAAACTAAAGAAAAGATAATCAAAAACATGAAATCTATCACAAAACACTAAAAGAAAACTCTACCAGAAACCTAACTAAAACAATGCACGAAAGAGGTGAAAACAACACAAAACGGCAGAAAAGCGTATCAAAACTACACTACAACTACAACAGAAGGTCAAAAGAAAAACCCAAATTTCAAGAAACTGTAAAGAAAATAGCGTCGGGGATGTAAAAGATGAATCGTCAAACCAAAAATTCAAACAGAATAAAGAACGTACTAAAACCATGCAAGAATGCACAGACATGCAAAACCATGCAAAAAGTAATTAATTACCCCATCTTCATACAAAACCCCCAAAAAAAACGACGTAGAAAGTCAACTATGCAAGAAAGAATTTCTGCCCGCCGTGGGGTCCGCAGAAGGTTATCCAGCGAAAACATGAAAACCAAGCTCTGCCCTCACCTCAGAAAAGGTACGAGAACCCCAAGAAATCAAAGAAAAAAAGCAAAGAACAGGGTAAAAGACAAACAAACAAATATCACCGTAGATAGTCCCTCAGAATTGTTGCCAGAAAACGTCGAATCCAGCGAAAAAGTGTCAGAATCAATCGCATCAACTCAGGGCGTACCGAACAGAAACCAAGCACTCAACCACGAAAACGAATTAAAAAACCGCACGATCAAAACACACACAGAACTCTCAACACTGTCACAAATTCTAAAAGAATAAAGGCAGACCCCGCTTTTGTTATATCAAGAACAGAAAGCATCCGAGCAACCATTTCATTATGAGTTTTACTAATGAATACATCTATATCTCTATCCGTGGAGTTAACTATTCCGATAGTCAAGACTAGTCATCTCCCCAATTAGAATTGTAGACAACATAATAATCCTTATCAGTATTTGAATCAAATGTTCATTTCGATTCTTTTAAGGGATTATTGACTTATTTAGATTATCTATTGAAGTAAGTTGTATTTCTCACATTGTAAATGTTCTTTCAATGCCACTTATCTTCAGTTTGAAGTTAGACAATCAATGAGTTAATATTTGCTTATCACAATTTCGCTATGCATGCAAAATATAAAAGACATAAATACCAAAGACATAATAGTGAAATGTGAAATTAACTTGATTTATTTATTCATCGTCTAAATAAATAGAAAACAGTTACATGTTTACTACAATATGGGCACATTTCTCAACAACTTTGTTATCATAAGTATTGGTTTAGCTATTAGTTAGAGGCATTTGATAAATGATTCAGCTAAATCATTTTATGTATGAACATGAGCTATAGGATCAACTTTTATCCCAATTGACATATAGTAATTATTGAAAATTTGGGATGTAAACTCACCAGCATTAGCAAGATGAATTGTTTTAATTGCATAATCTAAAATTAATTATTTAAACAAACAATCTTGCAAATGATAGGTTGCGAGTTGATAACAAATGTGATTATTTTGTAGATGCATCTACCAAAATAATATAATATCAAAATCATCCACATGATGGATGAATAGACTCATATTCATTTAAAAAATGTAAGATATTAAATCTCAACTTTAGCTAGTGAGTTTGTAATAATCAATTATCATTGAGAACAAACAACACATAAGAATTCTTTAAATTAAAGAAACTTCTGGTTCATTAATGAATGTTCATATGAATTCTCAATTAATTTTCGCATTATATAAGATCCAGTATGGTCTAACTGGTCACGCCAAGTAGTACATGTATTTGTATCAGTAAACTTCTGGTTTACTTTAACATGCTTTTCAATTGTACTAATAATATCAATATAAATTTTGACAATTGATAATTTTATTGTCATTCCTTTTACTTTGTATCCACATATAAACAATATTCTGACATTTGCTTCTGGAAATGTCTACATCAATGTGAAGTCCGTAATGTCATTAACTTAATAAAAGAAATATAATTTGCAAACAATTATTTGCAATATTTACTTCAGGGAATATGCCAAAAATTTTAAATGTCCAAATTGACTTTAATGATCAAAAATGATTATAAAATTTGTTATATTTATTGCAGACATTCACTTCAAGGAATGTGCAAAAAATAATTCTGGCAATAATGTAAGTGTATATCATATTCTTTACCAATAAGATTAGATACATATCATCCGCTTCAAAGAATGATTAATTAGTATAAATCATTGATCATTATGTTCTAAGAATGAACATGTAGCAACATTTCTAATCATCCATATTCTTTTTTATCTATTTGCCAATATTAGAATCAACCCAAAAATGAATTTTGACATTCCTCAAAATTTGCCATTAAAATGACTTTAAACAATCATGTTTTATGTGAAATAATATTTGATTGTTTGATGTGAAAGAATCTTGATTTTATTAATATATGTAATAACTTTAATCATTATTGATTAAGAGAATTTTAAACAATATCAAAATCCAAAATATATATGATGTCTAGAATTTAGAAAACTTATATATATATATATAAATTGAAACCATCAAATAAACACATAAAGCAACTAGTTTAACGCTAACTAAGAACCGATACAAGGTCACATATTATGATGAACCTTAGGCCTTGATTAATAAAAATGATTGATAATATTATGAATCGTGATTTAAAAATCTATCAATTTATAACATTAAAATTAATCTATCACCATTGAGATAAAATTATCAAACAATTATCAAATAGCATATATTAAGAAAAACAAATTTTTATTAACAAAAATACAGGTACATATAAGCATGTAATGATTTTATTAACAAATTTTTACCTTAATTTCTTTTCTTCTACGAAAGTTTTAACAAATTTTTACCTTAATTTCTTTTCTTCTACAAAAGTTTTAATAGCAACTTTCTTGTTCAACGACGAGTCTTAATGATTTTATCAAAAAGTAAGAAAATTCAAAATTCATCGATAGAATACTTTTATTTCAAAAAAACTTATATGATACTAAGACACCTCAATGTCAAAAGCACCAAATCAAAATTCATACTAATATTAAATCTTTCACCATCTGTCTAAGATCATAAAAATAAAATAAGTTAATCAAAACAATTATAATTGGTCATGAATTAGCTAAAAAAGATAATCAAATATGAAACATTAAATAAAAGAAATTTCTTTAAAAACTTTGTATCTTGTCGTCTAAGATCTTGGAAATTATAGAGGGTAACTTTGATCGTCGATAAAAGGAACTATCACTTTTGAGTAAGATCATGATAATAAACAATCTCAATAATAAAACAATCCAATTATTTATACCAAATTTGCGGAATAATAATATGTATGTCAAATATTGACATAGAGAGAAATAGTCAAAATAACAACTTAAAACAAATTAAAATAATGAAATTTCTTTTAGTAACCTTTAAAAAAATTATGAATAAACCAAAATAATTTAGAAAAGGAAAAAAATGATTTGTATGCTTTGAATATTTCTCTTTCTATAAAAATATGATAAATAAATTAAAATAATGATGAAAATATGTATACGGTGTATAGTTCAACGGGAGCTTTATGGGCAAATTATATATAATCGCAATGACGTAAACTCCACCATGAACTTGTAGAGGCTTGTGCTGATAATATGTTATAAAACTTAAAAGAAATATAGAATGAACAAAAGATGAAAGAATGATTCAACTTTCACATTGGCATCCAATAAGCTTGTACACACCATCTATTTATAGGGTTTCAAAAATAATAAATTACAAAGCATTAAGGACCAACATTAAGGTACCCTATATAATTTAAGGGTTGCAAGATAATGAATTTAGGTGTTATGGGCATTCATCTTTTAGGGGTTACAATAGGATAAATTTGGGAGGGTTATGGACATCCATTTATCAATGGATTTACAACAATATAAGAGTTATTGATTTTTTTATTTGAATATTTAAAATTTTTTTAAAAATATCTATTGAAACTTTATTAAATTATGTCCAAAAGTCATAAAACAAAATCAATTTTATTAAAATTAAAACTAAAACTAAAAATTAATATAAAAATAACAAATCAAACCAAAAATTCAAAAAAAAAATTCCATCAAACAAAACTAAACTCAGTATGTTAAAGGCATTCAAAGGAATATGATCCCCACTCTAATCCATGAAAACACTTAGACATAAAATGTAAGGACGAGAGAGTACGAGACAATTGGGGGGTCTATGATTGTGTACTGTCATTTCTATATTTCCTCTTCCAAGTAACCTATTTCTTTGAGATCCCGGCTATGTATCCTTTTCTCTCTCGTTTTAATAAACACACGAAATATATACTAAAAAACCTTTTTCTTAAAAAAAACCGTGAGTTTGAAGAGAAATTCATATGTAATCCTTCAACTTCCTTCCACGTCATCAATCTTGATATTCTCATATGTAATAAATAACAATCATTGGATGTATTCTAAAAGAAATCCGTAATTCCAGTGTTTACCAACCTTCCATCTTGGTTCAGCTTCCTTCTATGTCGCTGAACCTCGTAATCTCATATGAAATAAATTAAATTCGTTAGATGTAGCCATCCCTAGCCGTTGGATCATAGCTCCTACACTTGTTCCTTCCATTTTCTTTTCCTTCCATCCCCAAGGCTCTCCTTTTAAAACCTGGCCTCCTTTCACAACAACAATTCTCTCTTTTCCTCTCAAGCAAAAGTAAAGAAAAGAAAAGTGCTTAAAATTTTAAAGGCGAATGAAGTTACTAATGATACACAAGGCCGTCCTCATGCTCCACGATCTTATATTCTAGACTACTACTACCCTCAAGAACTTGAGATTTTTACCCTAAAGTTTTGTTCGGTCATTTCTTGTAAGCTTATTCTTGGTTTTGATTTGGCTTTGTAGATGATTTTGGAAGCAATAAATGCATTGAACGAAAAACTAGGGTCAAATAAGTCAGAAATCGGGAAGCACATCGAGGCAACTCACCTAGATCTCTAGCGGCTCACACCACTCTCCTTTCCCACCACCTCAACAAGATAAAACAAAACGATCAAATTGTGATGTTAAACAAAACGATCCCAATGCTCCACCCAAGCGTGGACGTGGGCGTCCACCTAAGCCCAAGGTTTGGTTGTCTGCCCAAGGATCTTTTTGTACCCTCTAAGCCCAAAACCTTCATGGGCACTAAAAGGCCATGTGGCCAACCCTCTAAGAAGGCTAAAAAAACGAAGACCACTAACCCTCCACCTCTTGGTGTTAAGCGAGGTCGCGATCGACCATTGAAAGTGTAACAGCCCGTTTTCAGTAAAATCGGAATAGTAGTTTTGAGACCATAAATCTGAAGTCAAAAAAATTATTTTATTATTATTTTATTATCTACAGCATGAAAGTAGTACCGCATAAAATTTTGTTAAGAAATTTTACCGTTTACATGTTCAATTTGATAAAAATGACTAAATCGCGTAAAGTGCAAAAGTTGAGTTCTAGTAGCGAAAGGTATTAAATAGCCATAGAAATTTTAAGTGGAAGTCCTTATTTGGTAATTAGACCATTTATATGTTAGTGGAATATGATGACTTGGGATTTTGTGTAATTTTCAAAGTTTTAAAAGGTTAATTAAGTAAATAATGGTTAAAATTAAATATAATAAAATAAAAAGTATCATCTTTTACTTTCTTCAACCGATTGTGAAGAGAAAAGAAAACCATTTTTGTTGAAGCTACATTCGGCCACTTTGATTGCCCAATTAGGTATGCGTCTTTGTCCCGTTTTTGATGATTTCTATGTTTTCGGGATCGTTGTAGCTTAATCTAGCTAGTCCAAGGACTAATTTGTGAAACTGTTAAACTATTAGGGTTTTACCATTGATGAATATACATGAGTTTTGAAGTTTGATGATAGAAAATAGATGGTTTTTATTAGATAAACAACTTTTGTAAAGGAATTTTTGATAAAATTATCAATTAGGAGTTAAATTGAAAAATGTGATAAATTCATGGTATAAATTGTGAATTAATGAAATATGTGGGTTGCTATAAGTCTATAAGATATTCGACTAGGCTTGGGGAGGGGTAAAATTGTATGAATTTCAATTTCCGAGCCTAAAGACTAAATTGCAAAGAAATTAAAAGTATAGGGGCAAAATGGTAATTTTCCAAAAATATGTTTTGGACTAAATTGAATGAAATATATATTAAATTGAGTTAAATTTATCTGTATAGATCAAGATAGACCTTGTACGGCTTTAGATCAGGGCAAAGAGAAAGTCTCGAATTAGTCGCCTCTGTATCTATAAATATTTGTCGAGGTAAGTTCGTGTAATTAAATCGTGTTTATATGTTTTTAATTGAAATATATATGTGCTATGAATTGTTATACATAATTTTTGATTGCATATCCAACAACGTACGACGATTACCGAGCCCCGTTTGAACCTTAGGAATCCGTAAGATACAAATGATATGTCATTAGGGTTTACATGATTTGGATTCTGGTCCTGAACGTTCTACTGATGGCTGAGGTCTTGCATGTGTTGCGAATATTCCATAGCTTGTGTGAGAAGCATCATGTAGCTATATTCTACCCACAGCTCGTAGGAGAGCATACTGATTTATAGCTTGTATAAGCATACCGATTTATAGCTCGTGAGAGCATATCGATCTATAGCTTGAGTAAGCATACCGATTCACAGCTCGTATGAGCATACATGTATATGAATTGATATATTACAGTTATATGAGCTAGCACACTATGTGTGAGCCATCCCAGTATCCAATGATATTTTAAATGGTTTAACGGGCAATGTTCTGATACGAAATGATATGAGTTCGATACGAACTTTTACAGGTATACACACGAAATACACTGAAATGATATTACATGATATATAGATATATGGAATGGATGATACATGTACATGAAACTTGATTAATTGCTGAGCTCATCCATGATTATTGGTTTATATATGTATTTACATGGCTAACATGGTTGGTGTATATGTGTTTAGGCTTTTGGCTTAAATTGTGTTGGGATATGCTTTGTTTACTTACCTATTATATGACTAAATGGTAAGTTAAATTCTATGTTACATGAACTTACTAAGCTTAAATGCTTACTCTGCGTTATTTTTCGTGTTTTATAGTGAATCGGAAGCTCGTTCGGGTTGAAAACTTGTCGGAGCTATATCACACTATCCATCGGCTCTTTTGGTGTATTCAGTTGTTTAATTTTGGTTATAATGGCATGTGTAGGTATTATGACTAATGTTGGCCTATATGTTTTGCTGTGAATATGGTCAATTGAGTTGACTTGCGTTTTGGTATATTTTGATATGTATATAATTAGCCTTGTAATGGTTGATATGTGACTTATTTTGTGTTTGATTAATGGAAGGTAAAAGGATGGTTAAATGTGTTTTGTGGTTTGATGAATTTTGTGGTGAATTGGTACTTTTGTATGTATGACTTATATGGCATATTTGGTACTAGTCTAGAATGGCATATTTGGTATCAATTGAGAAGTTTTGGTAAGTGAACTATATGGCATGTATTGAGGAAAATGTGCTTATAAGCTAGTTGAGTATTTTAGTCAAATAGAGTACATGATTATACATGTTTATATATTGTCATTTGAGGTGCCTAAGGACATTTTGGTTGTATGTGATCCTACCATTTTTATAAGGGTAGAATATGCATGGTTTTTGTGCCTTATTTATGGCTTGTGTATATGTACATTTGTAGTTGTAGGTACATGCCAAATTGGGTGAGAAAAATGGTCTATTTTTGTCCACACAGGCAGAGACACAAGCATGTGTCTCAGCCGTGTGTAACACACGGCTAGGTGACACGGACGTGTGTCCCTTGTAACTTTCAAAGCATTGCAAGTTAGGCTGTTACACGGCCTAGCACACGACCTGGCACACGGGCGCTTGAGGTTATTTCGAAGGGTACACAACCTGGCACATGAGCATGTGGCTTGGCCGTGTGACCAAGTTAGTGAGTTACACTGGCAAAGACATGGGCTGGGACACGGCCGTGTGTCCCTACTTCGAATGCCAACACAGCTTGAGACACGGGCGTGTCTCTTGGCTATGTGACCCCTGTAGTGTTGGAAATTTTTCTTGTTTCCTAAAAAATTCTTTGAGTTTTCAATTTAGTCCGAACTTGTTTCTAATGTGTTTTTAAGGCCTGGAGGGCTCGTATAAGGGACAATATGTATGTTTTGACTTGGTTTCAATATGTTTATTAAAATGTTATGAAATGTTTGAAATTTCTGTTCGTTTGATTTGTAAACTCCGGTAATGCTTCGTAATCCTATTCCAGCAACTGATACGAGTGTTACAGAAAGTTTGACCTTTGGTGGCTTTTCGAGTAAAGTACAATCTTGCTTGGCTCTCCACTAATTGATGTTTAAGAACCTTTTTTGTTTAAATTTATATTAATACTTGGAAGGTTTAAAATTGACATGGGAACTGGTGAAAAAGTGTCATAATGTTTCTAAGATGGTTTAGATTTAAATGTGACTCGTTATTTCAATGTAAATTCGTTAAATTATGTAGGATTTTGGTCTATATTTAGACTATTCCCTTTTTTTTCCTTGAGATTTGTTAGTATTACCCAAAAAATAAACGTATAATTTGAGTTTGCAAAATTTAAATAGATGCTTTTTATTTTAATAAATTGTAAAGAAACTTTACAAATAAGTATACTAAGAAAAGTAAACTATACAAATAACCTTGTGTAATATTAAATAGTAGTAAGTTTTCTTCTTAAGATCACGCTTGGAATTCGTAAAAGGTTGAAGGAGAAGGGTTATTTTGTGTGAAATTTTTAATTGGTTTATTGATTCTTTTGCACATGGGATGGGAGGCAAAGGCGCTATAAGAACATTTTGTACCGACAACGATGTTGTTTTAGGGGTTTTTTATTTGAATATAGCCCAAAAAATGTGTGAACTTTAGAATATATTATATAAAGGATTATATCAATAGTTATGGGTTTCAATTTTTTTTATAAGTGTTGATTAGTAATTGTATTGTAACGCTCCACAACTCAGCCTAAAAGTTTAGACCAAATCTCGGAGGTCACATTGATCATCGAACCGATCGTAGAAAAACTTTACCAAATGTGCTATCCAAAAGTCTAGTCACAAACACACTGTGGCAAATTTGAATAAAATGTTCAATCATTTAAAAATTCAAACGAATAATTTAGGTTATGTTTAAAATATTCAAGAACACAAATTCGTAGTCTCTGAAATTCAGTCCAAAATAAAATTTTTCACAAACCCAAAACAAAACTCATACCACAGTTTTTATAATTGTTTACAATAAAAAACGGCTTAACAAAATAAGAATTGAGAAAAGAACCATTTAGCTCATTTTAAAACATGTCACTTCGAAACCTTCAGTATGCCGAGTCAAGCTTCAGATTACGAGAGTACCTGAAAGGGAAAACTTAGGGAAAACTAAGAGAAAATGTAAAAAGCAAAAGATGAAGAAACAAACCAGAATGCTCTCAAAACATTATCCGAACAACCGATCAGAAATACAAAATATGGATACAACCAATCACACCCAATACTTAATCACACAAGACTAAGTACTTTAGTGGATACGTACCAATACATGCACCTCAACGTTTAGACAAACAACATGTAAATAGGTGCAAATGGTATGTAACATGTCAGAAAATAATCCCACCCATCGAACCAAATGCCTCTCCGTCCCTCGTTCACACCACGAATGAGCTATAATAAGCTTAACCAACCATTAACACCACATAAGACTTCGAAAGGCCTATCCAACCCGACACACCATGTATGTGGACTAGGCCACTCAGATGATAATATGTAGCAGAGCTGACATATGTGTAGTACAGTGTGGTAAACCGTAATATTGATGAGTTGCAGTTAAACTGCCAAAACAGAATAGATCAGACTTCCTTCGCTTCGCAACCAAACCCAAAATTTTAATGCAAATGCAAAAATGCACACCATTTGAAGACAGACATACAAAAACAAAATACAGAATCAGAAATTTTATGTGAATGCCTGTATGCAAACAAATTATTAACTGACTTACAGAAACAATACACACAACTTGCGAACATCTATACTTCAGTAAAACATAATAAGAAATGCACATAGTCAAACGACCAAATTCAGAATTAGAGGTCACGGCACCTAACTACTAGGTAACATAGTCAAATAGCTATGTGGAAGTGCCTAGGCCGTGTAGAGTCAACACGCACATATGAAAGAGGCATATGCCCGTGTGAAAGGAGCCACACGGCCGTGTGACTATGACACATGCCTATGTGACCCAGGAACATGGTCGTATGGAGAGCTCGTGTAACTCTCTGTCCGCTTGTGCTTAAATAAGGTGTAGGGCAGACATAGCCGTGTGAAAGTCTCACATGCCCGTGTGCTCACGAGACACAACCGTGTGTCCAGAACACACGCCCATGTAAAAATCGACTAAAATCCCCAAATCAGCCACATGATCGTGTCGCCAGGCCGTGTGGCACAAAAATTTGCCCAGAAACCCTAATTCCCAAATACGCACAGCCGTGTGGACCATACGTGTGCGGTACACACCCGTGTGGCCACCCGCGTGATCACGAAACCACCTCGAAATAGCCTACAAATCCTGAATTTCATCCTCAAACACTCCTTAACCTCCAATAATTCAGAAACATACTATAATAAACCGAATTTGATGCAATGTAATATCAAAACAATGTTACGACTGCACCATTACCGAAACACACACGAAATTGCCAAATCCCACCGCATTTCGACACCAAATTAAGCAATTCACAAATAAAGTTAAAAAGTTTCAAACCCATGCTTTATTTCACGATTAAAACACCACACCCTCGATCTGGAACTCAATTACCCACCGTCCTGAGACCTTATTGAAGGAAATAGTAAAATCTCCCCAACAAAAAAAAATTGGAACAAAAAAATGGAAAAATGTCACGTGAGGAAAATGGGGAGAAAAAACTGACAAAAGAAAATGGAAGAGAGAAACGTAAGAAAATTTTGGCCTCTTTCAAAATAAAAATAATTGACATAAATAAAAATAAAAGAATAACTAAATATTTAGATTTTACAAACAAAATAAAACAAAATAAAAAATAATTCCTCAAAACACACCTGAGAACTCGAACCCAGTACCCAAAGGTACACTAACACACAACCAACCACCAAACTAGTAGGCCCATTTTGACATAAAACACAACAACAAACCAAATTGTCTGATCTAGCCACTGACCCTACCTACCAATCTCAAAACTTCTAACCCCAAATTTTGTGGTGTTACAACTGACCTCTCCCTAAAGAAATTTCGTCCCTAAAATTTCGTCCCAAAATTTCCTACTAACAGAACAGTTGTCTAAACACAAAACTTACCACTACGCTCCCGCTACGCACTCTAATCCCGAAGCGCTGTCGTACCAAACATTTAAGTTCCACACCCATAACCTAAACATTTAACCCCTAAACTGGATCAACATACCTACATACACGGACACTCGAACCTAAGACCTCAAACACACACTCAGAACACATAGGCATAGAAGCAAATACATATTTGTCCACCACACACACAAATTTTATCCACCCAACAGTCGAACGAATCATTCACAACAATAACACACAACGTCAAAATGACCTACACCCATACATGTCTCAATGTCACCGAGGACACTCCCTAACCTGATGCTCCGTAGACTCGTATTTGAGACACGCTCTCGACTTCTTCCAAAGGTCGCCCGAATGGCACTTCTTACAGTGCCCACAAAACGAGACACTCACACCACCACTTGAACCCTTGACATTACCTCTGCTATAGACACTCCATTGCATTCTCACACGCTTCGTAGGTAGAGGCTCCAACCTCGAAGGGCTACAATCTCTTTTCTTCCCACAATCTACGCACCTATCTTGAACCATCTCTCTATATATTTATATGCTAGCCTCAAATACTTTCTCTAACACTTCTCTCACTACCCGAGTTAATGCTTCAGTACAACCTCTGGGTTATTACAACCCGAAATTGGCGAAATTGCATTAACTTCTTACTTCCAAACAGACACACATCCCGGAGAAATTATCGACTTCTCAAGAGTCTCACTAGACTGATCCTTGTGATCTCGCTTACCTTTAGAATCCATATCGAACCTCGAAATCAACTTTAAGAATCTACATTTCCAATAGCAAACACAACATAAATATCTAATTGAGTAGTTCTAATCTTACAGTTTCGAATTTCCCCCCGGATCAGCATCGGAGTCTCAAACATTTTATTCTCGTAAAACATTTCCAAAACACCAATCATTTCAAAACACTATGGTAATTTTTTTAAAACAACACGTGTGTGCACACGGATATGTAAAAACACAGGCTGAGTTTTTTACAAACTTGGCTCTGATACCAGTAAATGTAATGCCCCAAAACTCGACCTAAAAGTTTAGACCGGATCTCGGAGGTCACATTGATTAGCAAAGTGATCATAGAAAAACTTTACCAAACGTGTTATCCAAAGGTCTAGTTACAAACACACTGTGCCAAATTAGAATAAAACAATCAATCATTTAAAAATTCAAACAGATAATTTAGGTTATGTTTAAAATATTCGAGAACACAAGTCCGTAGTATTTGAAATTCAGTCTAAAATAAAATTTTCGAAAACCCAAAACAAAACTCATACCACAGTTTTTATAATTGTTTACAATAAAAAATGGCTTAACAAAATAAGAACTAAGAAAAGAACCAATTAGCTCAGTTTAAAACATGTCACTTCGAGACCTCTGGTATGTTGAGTCCAGCTTCAGATTACGAGAGTACCTGAAAGGGAAAACTAAGGGGGTGAGCTACATGAGCTCAGTGTGAGTCTGAAACTAAACGTAAGAAGCAAAATATGAAGAAACAAACTAGAATGCTCTCAAAACATTATCCGAACAACCGATTAGAAATACAAAATACGGATACAAAATTCCAATCACACCCAATCCTTAATCACACAAGACTACGTACTTTAGTGGATACGTATCGATACATACACCCTAATGGTCAAATAAAAAACATCTAAAAAGATGCAAATGGTATGTAACAAGTCAGAAAATCATCCCACCCATCCAGCCAAACACCTCTTCATCCCCTGTTCACACCACGAATGAGCTATAAGAAGCTCAACCAACCATGCACACCACATAGGACCTTGAAAGGCCTATCCAACCTTACACACCACGTATGTGGACTAGGCCACTCAAATGATAATATGTAGTAGAACTAACATATGTGTAGTACAATGCGGTAAACCGCAGTACTGATGAGTTGCAATTAAACTGCCAAAACAGAACATATCAGACTTCCTTCTCTTCGCAACCAAACCCAAAATTTTAATGCAAATGCAAAAATGCACACCATTCGAAGACAGATATACAAAAACATAATACATAATCAGAAATTTTACGCGAATGCTTGTATGCAAACAATTTATTAGCTGACTTACAGAAATAATACACACAACTTGTGAGCATCTATGCTTCAGTCAAACATAATAAAAAATGCACATAGTCAAATGACCAAATTTAGAATCAGAGGTCACGATACCTAACTATTAGGTAACATCACTTAGGCAAGTCATGAAGTTAGTGCTATGCTAACAATGAACACATAAATTCGAGCCAAACGGAGTCTCAACTACTCTTGCTAAGGCCTAGCCAAAGGTAGGAACACACAGGAACACAAAACAATCACAATCCGACTCGAAACAAAAATTCACGAAACAAGGCCACATGGCCGTGTGGAAGTGCCTAGGCCGTATGGGATCAACACGCCCATATAGAGGAGGCACACGTTCGTGTGAAGGTAGGCACATGACCGTGTGACTATGACACACGCTTGTGTGACCCAGGAACATGACTGTGTGGATACGATCGTGTGTCTTGAACACACTCCCGTGTGAAATTCGACTAAAATCCCCAAATCAGCGACACAGCCGTATTGCACCAAAATTTTCCCAAAAACCCTAATTCTTAAATGTACACGCCCGTGTGGACCGCTCGTGTGTGGCACATGCCCGTGTGGCCACTCGTGTGGTCATAAAACCACTTCGAAATAGCCTGTAAATCGTGAATTTCATCTCCAAACACTTCCTAACCTCCAATAAATTTAGAAACATACTATAATAAACCGAATTTGATGCAATCTAATATCGAAACAACATTACGACTGCACCATTACCGAAACACACACGAATTTTCTGAATCCCACCGTATTTTGACACCAAATTAAACAATTCACAAATAAAGTTGAAAAGTTCTGAACCCACACCTGATTTCACAATCAAAGCACCACACCCTCGATCTGGAACTTAATTACCCACCGTCCTGAGACCGTATTGAAGGAAATAGTAAAATCTCCCCAACAAAAATTTTGGAACCAAAGAAAATGGAAAAAGTCTCACATGAGGAAGAGGGAGAGAAGAAATTGACAAAAGAAAATGGAAGAAAGGAACGCGAGAAACTTTTGGCCTCTTTCAAAATAAAAGTAATTGACATAAATAAAAATAAAAGAATAACTAAATATTTAGATTTTATAAACAAAACAAAACAAAATAAAAAATAGTCCCTCAAAACACACTTGAGAACTCGAACCTGGGACCCAAAGGTACACTAACAAACAACCAACCACCAGACCAGTAGGTCCATTCTGACATAAAACACAACAACAAACCCAATTGTCTGATGTAGCCACTGACCTTACCTACCAATCTCAAAACTTCTAACCCCAAATTTCGGGGTTTTACATGTATAATTTGTTGTTTAATTATTTGTTGACAATGAGATGATATTATTATTTCCTCAATATTTATAGGTGTTAAGGTTTTCTTTAAAAAATATTTTTTGGGATTCTTCTAAGGAATTTTGTACTTTGTTATAATTATAGGATTTGTACTCAACACCTTTGGGTGTTGAGATTATGTTATCTTAAATTTCCTATTATCCTTTTCCTTGACTATAAATTTTATAAAACCAAAAACAATTTGTTTCCAAAATTATCTCAAAATTTTGCAATTTGGTTCTAATTTGAGTTTGAATTGACAAAAGAGCTTTTGTAAGCTCGATTAAAACTCGGTTTTGATTGTTTAACCATAGATGAATGTGTTTAACTTGGACCGACGGTTGGGTTGAGCGAGGGGTGTTAAAAATTTACCGCATCTACCTAAAGTTGTATACACTATGTGTAACAATCCAAACCCGATCTTGAAGGAGGATACACGAATGACATGTCATTGCCTTAAAATCATTATCTTTAAAATCGCATCTGGCGTAAAACTTGTAACACCCCTCACCCGGCTCGATTGTCGGACCCGAGTTAAGGGATATTATAGCAAACACCGAAATATTCACACACAAATTATAACATTAAATTCAATTAAAACCATTAAATTAATCCAAATTCATGCATAATAGAAGTTATTAGTAAAGCAAAGACTAAATCGAGCATATAAACATATTTTAACAAATTCGAGCATGATTAATGACCAATCTAAAAATTTTTAAAACTTTGGAACTAGGTATCGATACAAAAGTAACAAATGCCGATACTTTTATGGTAGGTATCGATACTATAATTGGTATCAAAATGGTTTTTGCATTCTACTAAAACACTGTTCATTTGGTCAAGTATTGATACCTTGGTCCCTAATATCGATACTTTTACCCAGATGGTCAAAATCACAAATTTGGAAGTTCCTTTCATGCTCAAATCTATATCTTAGCTCATAGATACATATAGGTACACAAATAACCTGCAAATAACTCATTCAATCCATTACAAACATACAACCAATATGCCGCAATTGGCACCTACATCCAACATGTCACATCCCAAAATTGGGTCTAGAAATTTTGATGGTAGCTTTGGAATTATGGTTTGAAATGGGGTTCGAGAGTTTGAAATATGCGACCCGAAAATATCTCCGTCTATTGCTTTTGAAAATTAAACCAAATTATGAAAATAGTGTGAAAAAGACTTTCAATTTTAAAAAGAGGATTGTCTTGTAAAAAGGTTTAATTTAAGAGTAGCTTTAAAGCAATTATACCAAGTTTTTAAATCAGCCGATTTATCCCCCTTTCACCTTAATATTGACGTGAAAAAAATGAGAGAATAAAAACATTTCCTTCCCATTTTTTCTGTCAATTGAATCCCCAAAACCCTATACACCGATTTTGATTCTCAAAACTCTAATCTCTTTGATTTTTACCATCTTCCAAACACCAAATATTTTCTTAAGTAAAAAAGGAACAAGAATACCATTAAAGGCATTGTTATTCATATTGTGGGTTTTCATTGATTTCAATCAACCGTTTGTTGTTTTCTTCAATCGTGGTAAGTTTTTTTTTATTTTTAATAGTTTTTAATATAGTCTAGCCATTTAAATCAATATTTAATCTATTGAATCAAAGATTTTGTGTAGAAGTCAAAATTGGAATGGTTAATGGTGAAATCTGGCATTTTTAACAAAATGACTGTTCACATTGTTTTTCAACTTTTTTTATGTGATTAAAAGGTTTTTAAATTGGCTTTAAAGTTTCGTTAAAAGATTTGAATGTTTTGTTGAGTTTTCGTTAAAAGGGGGCCATGTATGTCGAATTTTTGAAACCATGAACCTGAGCAATTTTGTGTTGTTTGAAGGTTGAAAATTATTCTTAGATGAGTAATTAGATGATTGGAATTGATTTTAGGAAATGGGAATGAGTAGAGGTTAAGATATTTGGGTTTCAAGTTTGCTAGTCAAAAATTTTAGTTCCAATAAAAACTGACTATAGCCTTGCGTTTTTAGTTGATTATGGTGTGTTTATAGCTGTAAATTAATTGTGTATATTGTGTGGTTGTTATGTATGAAGCTTTATAATTTTTAGGACCTTTTTCAAGTAAGGTAAAAGGCAAGGAAAAACTAGTTTAAGCTTTCAACAAATAGGCAAAAACATGAACGGTGAGTGTCCGAAGTCGCTGCTGGTATGCGCGATTCATAGCGATAATTGGGAGCTTAGGAATAACCTAAACCCCTATCCTATGTTCCGAGTGTAAGCCTTTCTTATACTGTTGCTTTGTTGTGAAATTACATTTAATGAATGTCGAGAAGTTGATTGAGAAGTTGATATAATAGGTAATGTGTGTGCATACTTGTAAGTGATAAAAAAAACTTTAACATAGACATATGTGGTTGGATATGTGATCTCTCAATGATCATAGTTATGGCACTTAAAGTGCAAATAAATGTGAAACTGATAAGCATGCATTGTGTACAAATTTGTGGTATGAATTGATGATTATGAGTAGAGATTATGTGCATTAAAATAGTAATTAAATGTGTGTATTTGTAGATATTTTGGCCTTGCATCTATTGAAACCATTAGATATAGTTGGCTTGCCATAGGATTGTGAGTACTCACCTTTGTGTTTTGTAATTTGGGTATTGAAGCCTCGGGATAGATTGGAGGGATAAGGGAATATCGAGCCAAGCTCCATTCACCAGGATATGTTGGTGTGTTGGAGAGTGTTTAGCTTTATGCTAATGGGTTGTGTTAGACTCTTTGAGTCATTGGTGTGATGGAGATCCATGTATCCAATGTGTGGTGATTGAGTCCACTATTATGTTTCATGTTTCCAAGTTGCCAAATTATCATAAATTGATTAAAATATGAATATGTTGTGTGTAAATGCATGCTAATATATAAGCTAGACTTTTGAGTCATTAAATCATGAATACATTGTTTTGTCTTAATGAATTATTGTTAAATGAATTATATATATGAGTTTAGTGTAATTGCATTTGAGAGTATGTGATAGTTTTATGTTTAATAAAGCATAAATATGTTGTTTTCACTTATTGAAAATATAGTTATGAGTAAGTCATAGTATAATGTTGCTTAACATGTGATATTGTGTATGTTTGCAGTAGTTCTGAACATTCACTGAGCTTATTTAAGCTGACACTCCATATTAACATCTTGCAGATAAGTAGTGTTTTCGGTGTGAGCGATGCGACCAAGGAATTGATCCTAGAAAGGCAATAAACTCTTGAGTGGGTGGTTTTATAATTATTTTTGAACTCTTTGAATAAAGGCAAGGTGAGTTTAGAAATTTTGGTTGGTTATTATTACTATCATTTTTTATATTAGTCTTAATTGTTTTAATATGCATTTGGACTAATAAGGTATTAATGTTACTTTGGACTATGTTTTGGGCAAATTTGATGTTTAATGCTATGGTGGATATTGCATGTTGGAAAGGGAATATGTTAAGCATGAAATATACCTTGTTTTGTTGTATTTTTGTCGAACTGTATAGGGGTATCCATAATCGGGGCAGAAGTATCGATACCTCAATGTTGGAACAAATGAGCAGGAAAACAATAGCTTAATTTGGTATCAATACCTTTTCATGAGTATCGATACTCGGGGTAAAAATACTGATACCTTCGTCTATGTATCGACAAAATGTTTTTGTTAAAAATTGGCAGAATGCTAGTTTGGTACCGATTCTCTTACCAGTATCGATACCTTTTTCCCAAAGTCACGTGTCAATAGGAAAATAGCATGGTTGGTTTAAAAGGATGAAATTCTTTTTAAGTGGGGAGAATTGTCAGATCCCAAAATTGGGTCTAGAAGTTTCGAGGGTAACTTTGGAATTATGGTCTGACATGGGGTTCGAGAGTTCAGAATATGCAACCTAAAAATATATTTGTCTATGGCTTTTCAAAATTAAACCAAGTTATGAAAATAGTGTGAAAATACTTTTAATTTTAAAAAGATGACTGTTTTGTAAAAGGGTTTAATTTCATAGTAGCTTAAAGCAATTATACCAACTTTTAAAATTAGCCCATTTATCCTCCTTTCACCCTAATATTGACGTGAAAAAAAAGAGAATAGAAATATTCCCTTCCCATTCTTACCGTCAATTGAATCTCCAAAACCCCATTCACCGATTTTGATTCTCAAAACTCTAATCTCTTTTATTTTTACCATCTTCCAAACACAAAATCTTTTCTTAAGTCAAAAAGGAACATCAAGAACACCATTAAAGTCATTGTTATTCATACTGTGGGTTTTCTTGGATTTCAATCAACTGTTCATTGTTTTATTCAATCGGGGTAAGGTTTTGTATTTTTAATAGTTTTTAATGTAGTCTAGCCATTTAAATCAAGTTTTAATCTATTTAATCAAAGATTTTGCGTAAAAGTCAAAATTGGAGTCATTAATGGTGAAATCTGAGCTTTTCAACAAAATTACTGTTTCAAAGTTTTTTTCAACTTGTTTTGATGTGATTGTGATTAGAAGGTTTTTAAACTTTCTTTAAAATTTTGTTAAAAGATTTGAAGGTTTTGTTGAGTTTTCGTTAAAAGGAGCCATGTATGTCGAATTTTCGGAACCATGAATCTGAGCAGTTTTGTGTGGTTTAAAGCTTGAGAATTATTCTTAGATGATTGGAATTGATTTTAGGCAATGGGAATGAGTAGAGATTAAGATATTTGGGTTTCGAGTTTGTAAGTTAAAAAATTTAGTTCCAAGAGAAACTAACCGTAGGCCTGCATTTTTAGTTGATTGTGGTGTGTTTATGGCTGTAAATTAATTGTATATACTATGTGGTTGTTATGTGTGAGGCTTAGAAATTGTTAGGACCTTCTTTGAGTAAGGCAAAAGGCAAGGAAAAGTTAGTTTAAGCTTTCGGCAAATAAGCAAAAGCGTGAACGATGAGTGTTCGGAGTCGCTGTTAGTATGCGTGATTCATAGCGATAATCAGGAGCTTCGGAATAACCTAAACCCCTATCCTATGTTCCAAGTGTATGCCTAGGGATAGCCTACACCCCTATCATATGTTCTGAGTGTATGCCTTTCTTATATTGTTGCTTTGTTGTGAAACTACATTTAATGAATGTCGACTAGTGGATTGAGATGTTGATATAACAGGTACTGTGTGTGTATACTTGTAAGTGATAAACTAATTTTAATGCACACATATGTGGCTTGACATGTGATGGCTTAATGAGCATAGCTGTGGCACTTCAAGTGCATTAAAATAAATGTGAAACTGATAAGCATGCATTGTGTACAAATTTGTGGTATGAATTGATGATTATGAGTAGAGATTATGTGCATTAAAATAATAATTAAATGTGTGTATTTGCAGATATTTTGGCCTTGTGATCTATTGAAACCGTTGGATATAGCTGACATGTCACAGGATTGTGAGTACTCACCCTTGTGTTTTAGGATTTGGGCATTGAGGCCCTGAGACAGATTGGAGGGATAAGGGAATGTTGAGCCAAACTCCATTCACCGGGAATATATTGAGCATGAAATATACCTTGTTTTGTTGTATTTTTGTCGAACTGTACAGGGTTGTTGATAATCAGGGCATAAGTATCGATACCTTAGTGTTGGAACGAGTGAGCAGGAAAATAGTAGCTTAATTTGGTATCGATACCCTTTCACGAGTATCGATACTTGGGGTAAAAATACTGATACCTTCGTCTATGTATCAATAAAATGTTTTTATTAAAATTTGGCAAAATGCTATTTTGGTATCGACTTTCTTACCAGTATCGATACATTTTTCCCAAAATATCAGTACCTATATTTTATGTATCGATACCTATGTGGTTTTTTTTTTGTAAATTTATTAAATGGACCTTAGGCATGTTTTTAAATTTTTTCTATTGTCGGTTTTCTAACATTGTGCCGTGAACACCTTTGTAAGTATTTAAGTTATTAATTAACGACCTTGTATTTTATGTGTGTATGTGTAAGTTATGCTGGATGATATGGCATCTTAGTACTCGGGTCTGGTGATTGGGTCGGGTGTGGGGTGTTACACAACAATTCAAATTCAAACATAATTCCATATTCAAAACAATCGTATATGCCTTTCAAGGCACCTCAAAACAATTAAAATAACATACCTCATTTAACTATTTATAACACCTTATAATAATGATTCAGTATCTACCATTCAAGCATGCACAATACCTTACCAAATTCATTCAAACCTATCATATACATACCAATCATTTACTGAACATATTTCAAACATGTTACCTTATCACCACATAATCATTATAACATACATACCTAAACAATCAACAAAGAGTAACAAATTCCAAGATCATTACTAAACTTATAGTTATATACATATTCACATAACATTTAAAATGATAAATTCATTCAAAGCATAACCCATACAACCACTTAACTCTCTCAGGTATATGCCAAATATTATATACCTCTCTTTCAAACCAACTAATCTATATCATGGCATCATATTGCCTATATAATTGCATACTCGAAATGTCATTTCAAATATCAAATACACAATTCAAACCATTTACTAAAGTAAATGTTTCCAACAAGTATATTTTTAGACATAATCACACCATAAGGATTTCAAGTCGTAAAACTATGTAAGTAAACCAGAATAACTCCTAAGTACATGCCACACATAATCAAGCCTTAATATAGTCAAAAGACTACAGAATCAATATCAGGATAGTGTGAGCTTCTCAACGATCTGCCAAACACGTTTCACAAGTTGACATTACAGGGAAAAATAAAACAAGGGAGTAAGCATTAAAAATGCTTAGTAAGTTCACGTGTATTTAAAACCAAATAACTTAACTCGGGATATAATTATACCCTACATGTTAATTAGCTTGGTAAAGTTTATCTATTATGGCAATTCAAATATAAAAAAGGTGAGTTCGACATTTATCATACTATATAGTAACTCAATCCCATAACATTTCAATTCACTTAATTCAAATTTTCATCATCACTCATAAAACAAATAATCATTTAATCAATTCGTTATTTTAATCATATCATACAATCTATTTACCCACAATACATCCCATTTCAAATAAATGCCAAACATTATTTTCATTTCATAATTTGAATTCTCAAGCCAAATTAATTAAACCATATGAACTTCATTCCCATTTCATATCAATTAATCTTTGTACCAAATATATATCAATTTCCAATTTATTGTCAATTACTACTTCGTTTCATAATATGAATTTTGACTCACATTCATTGATTTGTCACGTTTCCATATTGGCCCCTTGGGCTTATATAACTGATTCTCAATATGTATATGCATCATTCAATCATTGTATCAAATCAATCTGAAAATCATTCATTCCAATTACATTATACATGTCCTTATTAACCTGACTTAGACTCGGACGGATACACGGATCCAACCAACACACCAATTTCGCACCTAGTGTCTAACGGATAAATCCGTAATAATGAGTTGCACCCTATGCTGGTCGGTAAATTGAAAAATAAATGTGCCCAACATTGATCTGTATAACCAACAAATGGGGTGCCCAGCACACCCCGGCACATAGTCATATAATCTTAAACTCTTTCTATCCTATGGCATGTCAACTATATCTGACTTTGCTCGAACTTTTAATAGGGTGACAGTTTCTTAGTTTCATTACATAATTTCATCAGCCAAACAATCAATTTTCAAATATAATAGCACTTCACATAACCATGCTAATTCAATTTCACGTTTATAACATTATATCATATTTTCACATATATTCAATTTAGTCCTTATCACAACCAATCGATCTAAATAAAATAAAATCAAGTCATTCCATCAAATCAACACTTCATCACACATAACATACCATATTCCCATTTAATTTAAGGTTAATTTCATAACTATTTCAATTTGCAATTCATTGTATTCAATTAAATCCTCTCGCTCACCTTTTTGTACTGAATTATAAACAATTAAAATTTTAATTAAATATTACTAAAATTATAATTCTAATTGCATAACAATTTAACACAAACATATCGTACGAACTTACCTGGTCAAGACAACAAACAAACAACTCTCTAAGAACAAATCAGCAATTTTTTTCATTTCCCCGATTTTCTTCAATTTAGTCCAATTTCCGATCTATTCAATAATTCAATTCAATTAATCAATTCAAAAAATATTATATCATCATATTATAAGTATATATCAGTTTAATTTTATTATTTAAATGTCTCTAAACTTTTGCATTTAATTCAATTTAGTCCCTAAACCCGAAACTTTCAAATCTATCACAATTTAACCTAGTCAATGCTAGAAGAATTTTCAATAGTCCCTATACAGCCCATATTTAACAATTTTTCACAAGAATTTCATGAACTTTTCAATTTTAACAATTTAGTCCTTAAACTTTAAAATCAACTAAAACCACTTTACAAAATAGTTCTATTTAACTATCAAGTTAATAAATCCATCATCAAACATAAAAAAAAAAATTAAAAATTCATCAATGGCATAAATCAAAACATTTAAAAGTTTTATGAATTAGTCCCTAGGTTAGTTAGATTAAGTTACAACGGTCTCAAGAACATAAAAATCATAAAAAAAACGAGTTAAAAATATATATCATGCAATTGAAATGAGCCTTGGTCGAACCTCTCCTAAAGCTCTAATGGTGTTTCGGTGAACCAAGATGAATAATGAAGAAGATGATACTTGTTTTATTATTTTATCTTAGTTTATCTTTTTATTTAATTACCAAAATGCCATTAATTATTACATATATTTAATTAAAAATATATACATATCGTCCAACATTTTAAATATGATTAAATTA
>CM025142.1:25320696-25333675 GCA_013467495.1 Gossypium gossypioides | reverse complement strand
TGAGTTTAAATATTAAGTTTACTACTTGTTTTATTCACTTTGAGACGATGATGGGCTAGTATGATATGAGATTGAATGTAACTAAGTGATTGCAAAATAGTGGTTAAACTATAAGGGTGCTAGAGTTTGTGATCTAAGACACTCTCCAATATTTAAGTTATACAAGAAGTAGAAGGAATGTTTTTTTTTGCCAAAATATGGATAATGGTGGAATCATACCTCAAAAATGAATATATCTTGGCCTTTTATGTTGGACATTTCGTAAGTCTCAAAGCTTCAAGAGAGTACGTGAAGGTCTAAGGTATAATTGTTTCTTATTCTTGATTGGTTAAGGCTGATGACCTTCCCTCGTAGAAGTGATACTATCATTCACCTCTTGCTCTTGCCTCATACCTTGTGGCAAGTACTATGGTTGGCTCTAGAAAAGACTTGTTAGATGCCTTTTGCGTGACACTTGTCCATTTATATATATATTCTATTCTCTTGGGTTAATTAGTGTTTTAGGCTTTTAAAATCTTTTTGAGGTTTATGATCGAGGTTATAACAATATGTCCTCTCTTAAATTCGAGACAAATTATAAAGTGACTTGATAATGACCTAAGGAAGTAAATATTTGAGGCTTTATTTGGATCAATAATTACATAGGGGATGCATATGACTAAATGACTATTATCTTGTACAGCTGTGGAGAGACTTATTAGCATTCTTTAAGGTGTGTAGCTCTTTCATGTTGAATTAAGCCAAGAAAACTAAAAAGGAGTTGTTTGGCAGTATCTTCTCCATGTAAGTAACTTGTCAAAAAGGTGATTTTATTAATGAGAATTTATTCTTTTGGCTGATGAAGAGATTAGGTAGAGACTTTCATTTAGCATGAAGATTTGTTTCTACTGTGGAGGAAAGGTAATTTTTGGCCTTTTTAGTGGAGATATACATTGTCGTGATTGTTTATCTTTGGAGCAGTTCCTGAACTGTCTTGACTTTTAAGGGTAGTAATGGGTGATACTACCTTTGTTGCGGAATCAAGAGTTGACCTCTTGGAGAGCCTTATACAAAGGGCTATTTTTATATTGAGAAATTTAAAATAAATGTAACAATCCTATACCTAGTCCAGTCGCTCGACCTGAGCTATAAGATGTTACGACAATAAACATTGAACAATTTTCATAAAAGAATTTAATAGCAACCAAATAATTCATTATCAATCATTTTCATGCTAATCAATCAATTTGGGCCCAAATCGAGCTTACGAAACATTTAAAACAAATTAGGATCAAATCTGGGTTAAATTGAAACTTTTACAAAAATTTGAGTAAAATGTGTAAATAAAGGTTACACGGCCATGTGATAGGGCTCAGCTCGTATTTTTCAAGAACATGGTCGTGTGGCCAAATCGTGTAATATTTTTTTCTCATGTAACTCAGGGTCACATGGCTATGTCACCAGGCCGTGTAACTTTTCTGAGACTGTGTGGACAATCCTGCACCATAAATTAAACAACCACATGACCGTGTCATATGACTGTGTAGGGCACACGGTCGTATTGCTAGGCCGTGTAAGCCCAAACATACCTTCAAAAAAAAGTTATTTCACATTCAAATGCTTGGGCTCCAAGCTATGCAATAACCAACATTCAAACCTATTCAAAATGTGACTAAACATGCTAAAATATACCATTTCACAACCAACCTATGTGCCTAACCAATGTGCCCTCATTGGCACCACAATTCAAACATATACAACAACCTTCCAATCAAAACATGTACCACAAGTAAAATTCATTCAATCATCCTTCAAATTCAAGATAACAAATACCAACATTCAATCATAAATCAAACCATCAAATGCTCCTTTATCTCATCTTAAAATCATATCTTACCATAACAAATTTAGCCATTCATCAAGCACAAAGCATATCAAAGTAGCTTATCCACCTAAGCTACCAAAAACAACCATTTAAATGCATCTAGATATTAACTTATGCATTCACCATCACAAACAACAACCAACAAAGTTACCAAATAGAATTTACATCAACGCATACACCATAATCTTCAAAATCCACAACATTTGACCATAATGCTTATAATTTACATATCCAAAACCCTATTTACATGCCACTTATATTCGAGCCAAAATAAATAAATAGCTACAGAATAGGTTGTCGGATATTGTGATCTCCAATGGCATTCCAATCAACGGTGAAAGTCCGATGATCTACAAAGAAAAAAACCAAATAAAGTAAGCTTTCATAAAGCTTAGTAAGTTTGTAAAATCAAACATATCATACCTGTCAATTTAAAATATAAATTGTACATAACAATGAAATTACTAATTCCTTTATCGTATCTCATCATTCCAATTATCCGAAATAATTAAACTTGGAAGATTCATATCATCAAAACACATGTCAAATATCATGCACCAAGATATAATTCATCGCATCATTTTATACCAAGATATAATAGTTAACTATTTTGCCAAGAACATTAACTGATACCCACTGTTGCTTACACAAGCTTCAAAGAATCCGCAACACATGTAGGACCTTAAGCCATCGGTACGGTATCCATCACCGATACATAATACATGTTAAATAAAACATCGACAACTAATGCCTACTAAATAAACATCAGCACAAAGCCTGCTAAATATACACCGACACAAAGCCTGCTAAATATACACCGGCACAAAGCCTGCTAAATATACACCGGCACAAAGCCTGCTACACCTAATGACATGTCATTTGTATCCTAGCCATTCACTAAGTTCACATGGGCTTATCCTACTTTTCCGGTACATTTCATACTTGACTTTATTCTTACATTTCATTAATCATCTAATAAATCACGACAACGTACAATTTTATTTTATTAAACACGTAATAAGTAAAATCATTATAAACATAATAAAACAATTTTATTTTATTAAACACGTAATAAGTAAAATCATTATAAACATAATAAACATAATACGAACTTACCAAAATACGATAGCTAACGACACACGACAATGATTACTCGATGGCTTTTCCTTTCCCCCGTTTATCAGTAGTCTGGTCCATTTCTTGTTCTAAATATAATAGTTTAATTCAATTAACCAATTTAAACATCTTAAAACACTTAAGTTCATGCAATTAACCATTTAATGACATTTTACATATTTACCCTAAACTTTCACCTTTTATTCAATTTAATCCCTAAAACCTAATTTCTTACAAATATCACAAATCAATCCAAAAACCATTGTACTGAATTCTATAGAGTCCCTAAAGAGCCCACTTTTACCACTTTATCATAAGAATTACATGTTATTTTACAATTTTAACAACTTAGTCCTTAAACTTTAAAATTAACAAAAATTACTTTACAAAAGAGTCCTATTTAACAATCAAACTTAATATTCTATCAAAAACCTTTAAGAACATTACAAATTCATCTATGGAAAAATTCTAAACATTTAATAGTTTTACAAATTGGCCCTCAGGTTAGCTATATTAAGATACAACGATATCAAAAATATAAAAATCACTAAAAACAGACTAAAAATTAACTCACATGCAATGCCCGAATGAATTAAATATTTGGATATTTTCTCCCTTAAAAATGGTGGACAAAAATTGGTGGAAGAAGAAAACCAAAGATGATAGCATTTTTCATATGTTTTAACATTTAATTAGATTTTTATTTAATTACTTATTTATCCCTTTATAAACATACATAACAATATCCCCGCCATGTGCATAATTGTCCATTATATTCTAAATAGGTCTAATTACGTTTTAAAGCCCTTAATTCATGGTTCCATAGCCATTTAGTATAATTTAACTAATAGCGATTGACTTTTGCAGCTTTTAAGACTTAGTTCTTTTTACTTAACTAACTATGTAAATGTTAAAATTTTCTAACCAAATTTTAATATAACACTTTAATAACCTTATAAATAATAAAATACTAACTTATTGGTCAGAATTGTGGTCTCGAAACCACTATTTTCGACACCATTAAAAAACGGGTTGTTACAATAACAACCCGTGACAGATGTGAAATATTATCCATCAAGGGATGGATGATAATATTATCCCTTGAGGGATGAATGACATATTATCCCATGAAGGATGAATGATTAGTTCAATTGTTCATGCTAAGGACATTCCTAAATTTATCGATGAAGTCAAGGTTAAGCCTCATAGGTTTCTGGTTGGCATCTCATCAAATTGTGTAGTTGTAAGAGACCATATGCCAATCTCGAAAGGAATTACTACCTCTGCACCATAAATAAGTGCAGTTTCTCCTATTGTAGTGTTGGACGAAGTTCACAGGGCCTGTACAATTCCTGGCAACTCCTCCAACCAAGCATAATTGGCATCACCAACTTTCTTTTTTAAGGTTCTTAAAATCTTTTTATTCATTGTCTCTACCTGACCATTTGTTTGTAGTGTTTTAACAGAACTCTGAGCCAAGGCGATCTGTAGATACGTACAAAAATTCTTGAACTTTCCCTAAAACTGTGTGCCATTATCTGTGATGATCAAGTATGGTACGCCAAATCTACACACAATTGACTTCTAGAGAAAAGATTCTATTTATTTCTCCGTAATGGTCGCCAGAGCTTTAGCTTCAATCCACTTAGTGAAATAGTCTACAGCAACTACTATGAACTTTTTCTAGGCTGTAGCTATTGGGAATGGACCGAGGATATCAATTTCCTAGGTCACAAATGGCTAAGGACTCGACATGACTTGGAGAGACTTTGCTAGTTGTCACTACAGTTGAGCATATCTCTAGCAAGAGTCGCAAGTGTGAACTAAATGATGTGTATTATTATTAACCGTAGGCCAATAATACCCTTGTCTGAAAATCTTCTAGGCAAGCAGCCTTCCACCCAAGTGGTCACCACAGATACCTTTATGGATTTCTTCCATTACATATTCAGCTTCAGATGGTGTTAGACATCGCAACAACGAATGTAAAAATCCCTTTTATACAATACACCCTCTAAAGGGGTATACCTAACAATTGTAGGACAAAATAAATTATTGAATTCATTAATTCAAGATTTTTTTTCAAACATGTTTAATATGTAATAATGACATACCTCACAGCTTTGCGTTGTAGCTTTACGAGTTCTTTTTTGTCCAAATGATCATCTGCTCCTTGTAATGTGCGAATTATGGGAGTCCCCCATGTCTCCTATTGATTATACTAAAAACTTGTGACATGTCGTAGCTCGAGGTATTCATGTACTCTAGCAATTTTTTTCCTCTTTGTTCAATAACGATGGAGGATGCCAAGTTAGATAGAGCGTCTACACGTGTATTGTCACTCCTTGAAAACTATTTTATCTATACTTTGTCGAATCCTGCAAGTAATTGGGCTGAAATTGAATGTTATTTCTTCAACGCTAGTTTCTTCACCTCGTATTCACCATTCATCTGTTTCGCCACTAACTGGGAATCTGTATGGATGACCAGGTCTTTCACTCCTAGCTGGCGTGCTAGTTGCAACCTTGATATTAAAGCATCATACTTCGATGTGTTGTTGGATGTCTGAAATTTGAAATATAACCCATACTGCCATTCATTATCGCTAGGATCAACTGGAAGTACCGTTGCTCCTGACCTCGTCTTGGCTGTAGAGCCATCAACATAAACCAACCATATTTTTGAGTTATCAAGCATATATACACCCTCTTGAGGTGAACTAACTACTAGGTTGCATGCAATAGATAGAAAAAGAGATCTTAGAATAAAGTGTAAGTTCATCGCAAATTATCATAGAAATAATAAGTTAAATTATTGTTGTTCATCAATATTCATAGAAGATTGCGAATACCATACATGTTTAAGTTCATAAAACATTTATGGCATAATATTTCAAGTTGTAAGCTATATTACATGTTGGATCAACAGGTTTCTCAAAAGAGAACTCAACTATAAGTTCAGCTAATAACTGCCCATTTTATTACTGTTCTCGAGGAAAACTCCACACTGAACTTGACCAACTCGATACTCCACTTTGTCACCCTTCTTGAGGTATCAACTTTAAATAATATTTCATTTACAAGTTGATTTGTCATTATGGCAACTGGATGAGCTTGGAAATAGGGATGCAGTTTGCGAGTTGCAAAAATTAGAGAAAATATGAATTTTTTAGTTTTTGAGTACCTCAGTTTGCCGTTCTGGAGTACCTTACTAAAATATTATATTGTGAATTGACGAACGTCTTCTGCTCTAATTAGGACCGTTGCAACTGTTTCTTCCAAGGTAGCCAGGTACAAGTAGAGGGTTTTTCCCACTCATGGTGACTTCAGAAGTGGTGGGGAGGTGACATATGACTTAAGTTTTTCAAAGGCTACTTGGACTTCTTCAGCCTATGAAAAGGTAGTTTTTAAAGCTTTGACAAAGGGGAGGCACTTGTCTGCCATTTTGGAGATGAACCTGTTAAGCGCCACTATCCTTCCCGTGAGGCGTTGAATATCCTTAATTGTTTGCGGAGGAAAAATTTCTAAGATAGCACAAATCTTTTCTAAGTTCACTTCTGTCCCCCACTCTGAGATAAAAAAAACCCAAGAACGTGCCTACTCGCATGCCAAAAACACACTGCTCTAGGTTCAACTTTATGTTGTAGGCCCTTAAAATAGCAAACGCCTCTGATAAGTTTTGTACATGCTCCTCCATAGTGGCACCTTTCACCAACATGTCATTGACATAGACTTCGACATCACGTCCTATATGTTCCCTGAAAATTCTATTTACAAGCTTCTGGTAGGTTGCTACTGCATTCTTCTGGCCAGAATGTATGACCCGATAACAGAGCAACCCCTCTTCATTGGTGAAAGTTATTTTCTCTTAGTCACATCGGTCCATTAAGATCTGATTGTAACCCAAAAAAGTGTCCATGAAACTCATTAACCTGTGACCTAAAGAAGCATCAACCAAACGATCAATCAAGGGTAAAGGGAAGCTGTCTTTGGGGCACGCCTTGTTTAGGTTCCTAAAATCAATACACATCCTCCATTTGTCCTTCACCTTCTTTACCATGACCACATTTGAAACCTAATATAGATATTCAACTTCCTTAATCAACCCTACTGATAACAATTTAGCTACCTCCTACCTCACCGCTTCCACTACTTGCGGACCGAACCTCTTTTTTTTCTGTTTAACTGGCTTCGCTTCAGGGAGCACATTTAACCTATAAACAATTATCTGTGGGTCTATCCCTAGCATATCTGCTATTGACTAGGAAAACACATCGGAGTTCGCCTTTAAACACTAAACCAAAATGTTCTTTTCTTAAGGTGGCAACGTTGATGAAATCCTTATTGTCCTTTCCTCGTCATCAAAAAATAGTTGTAAAGTCTCGTAATTTCAGGCTTCTTACTTCTTTATTCATCCCTCGCATCTAGGTTGTCCAAGTCTAAGGCTTGACTACTTAACCCTGATTACTGAGAACTCTGTCCTTTGGACGTGGGCTCCCGCGTTTGTCTTACAGACAACATATGACATTATTGTGATGTCCGACCCCTGTCTTCATTAGAAACTTGATTTTCATACAAAATATTGCTATCACCATCTTCGCCATCCTTATTATCAGATGTCCAAAAATGGCGTTATATGTCACAGGATGATCCATAACAAAAAATTGAACATACTCTGTATGGTGGTTCGTAAGACAAGCGTTTCGTAGAGTGACTGGCAAAGTGATAGAACCCTTCACTTGGATTCGGTGGTTCGTAAAACCATACAATGGGCCAGCCTTAGATAAAACATGTTACTTCAATCCCATATTTTGATAAGCCTCCCAAGTCAGAACCTCTACCACGCTCCCATTGTCAACAAGTATTCTTTTAACTTTAAAACATGCGATGGTTGCAGAGACAACCATTGGGTCATTTTCGTCTTCGTTGCACACTAGTTCTTCATCATCATTACCAAACTAAACATTCCACTTTTCTTGCTGACACTGCCTCTTAGGTGCATTAACTAACATTACACTCCTCATGTGAGCTTTCCTCTTCGCATTAGAACTTCCTCAATCCTTATTTGTGCCCACAATCACATGTATAGTACCTCTGAACTTATTCTTACCCTTGGGATTGCCATGAGAACTTTGACCCTCCTGAGTAGTACCTTGATCCACACACTCGGCGAGCTCACCATTCTTCATTGCCTCTTCAATAATATCCTTCAAAGTAAAACAGTTCTCCGTTTTGTGACCCACATTATTATGGAAAGCACACTTATCTTTTGAATTTGACCTCATTATATTGTGCCTCATAAGAGATGGATTGGGGAGGATACCTAAACTCTTCACCTAGTTCAAAATATAAGCACGGGTAGCATTCAAGGCAGTATAGACTTCAAACCTTCCTTAAGGGATATAGTTCATTGTATGTTTAAACTGAAATCTCTAAGGGGCCCTAGGTAAATTATTATATGCCTGCGTTCTCTACTGCCTATCACTTCATGCACGTAAAGCCTGATTGGGCGGTCCGTGTCTGCTGCAAGCTCCTTCTTTATTTTTGAATTGTTTGTCATCTCTTTGAAATGAGCTACGCATCTCCCTTTTTATCTCTTCTACCTCTGCGAATTTGTGCGCCAAACTTTGAGGCCTGTTATTAGTAAAGGAATATTGTATGTGCTCATTCTATACTCCTATAATAAAGGCATTAATGACCCACTGGTCTTCAAGGTTCTTCATGTTCAGTGTTACCATATGAAATAGTTTCACGTAGTCTTGGAGAGACTCTCTTTCTCTTTGTTTCACATACATTAATCCCATAGGAGTGCTCATGATTTTCCTGTGGGCTTTAAACCTTCCCAAAAATATCTGACCCAACTAAGAAAAACTTCATATAGAGTCCTGAAGAAAGGACAAGTACTAATCCTTCGCACTTCCCTTAAGCGTTGTAGAGAAAGATTTACACTTCGCAAGGTCTAAAGCTCTTAATACGTTTATGTAATCATTATACTGCATCAGGTGGGCTCGCGGGTCCCTCCTTATTTCGAGCATGTACTTCGGGATCTTAAAATCAAGTGGTAAACTCACTACTGCTATCTTTAAGGCCAAAGCATTGTTGGAACAGAAAAGCTAGTCCATGTCCCGAGACTTAAGATGTAATGCCCTCACATCTCGCCATAATGCATCTGTCTTATTCTATCGTTCTCTTGCTTGCAAGCCTGGATTTTTTTCCTGCATGGTTACATTATAATGGAAATCAAAGTTATCAAATTATACCTTTCTTTTGAGCTCCTCATTTTTCTTCAATAGCTCTTGTTGGAAAGTCTTTTGTTGTAGCACTTCTAACCCGTATCCGTCGTCAGAACAGGGTTACGGAGCATTATCAGGGTTTTCAAATCAAACGAACACAAATTTCAAACATTTTGAATCATATCAATAATCATATTAAAACCAAGCCAAATCACACATATCGTCCCTCATACGAGCCCTCGAGGCCTTAAATACGCATTAGAAACATGTCGAGACTAAATCGGGAACTCAAAGAATTATTCAGAAAATAGTGAAAATTTTCAACACTGCAGGGGTCACACAGTCGTGTGGCCAGGCCATGTGACTCATACAGACAAGAGACATGCCTATGTCTCAGGCCGTGTGGGCATTCGAAGTAGGGACAAATGATTGCATCCCAGCCCGTGTCCATGCCCGTGTAACTCAGTGACTTGGGTGACACAGCTAAGCCACACGCCCGTGTGCCAAGCCGTGTACCCCTCAAAGTAACCTCACATGCTAGTGTGTCTAGCCGTGTGCTAGGTCGTCTATCAGCCTGACTTGCAACACTTTGAAAGTTACAGGGGACACATGGTCGTGTCGCCTGGCCGTGTGTCACACACAGCTGAGACACACGCTCGTGTGGACGAAAAATAAGTTATTTTCAAGCTATTTTACTCACCCAAACTAGCAAATACCTACAAGCACTTTTTCATATATTTACAAGCCATAACAAAGCACCAAAATCATGCATATTCTAGCGATATACATATGGTATAATAACATACAACCAATATGCCCAAAGGCACCTCAAATGACAACATCTAAACATGTATAACCATGTACTCATTTTGACCAAAATGATCAACTAACTTCTGGGTATATTTGCATAAATACATACCATTGAATTTACTTACCAAAACATACCAAATGGTACTAAATATGTCATTCAACTACTAGCATCAACATTTATATATGTCATTCATAACAAAATACCAATCACCACATTCCCAAACAAGACACATAACATATACATAATATGCATATTCATTACTACCATTTCATTTTCCATCATTCAAACATATTAAACCATGATATTAACCAATTTAAGGACATTTAAATACATACCAAAATATGCCATTACACCAACAAAATGTCAAAAACACAAGCTAAGTCAAATGGCCATATCAACAACCAAAACACATAGGCCAACATTAGCCAATATACTTATACATGCCATTATAACAAAAATTAAACATCCGAAAGTACTAATAGAGCCAGTAGATAGTGTGATATGACTCTGACAAGCTTCCAACCCAAATAAGCTTCTGATGCACTAAAAGACACACAAAAAAAACACAGAGTAAGCATATAAGCTTAGTAAGTTCGTATAATGCGAAAAACAACTTACCAATTCAATTCATAATAGGTAAGATAAATATGGCATAATCCAACACAAATTGGCCAAAGCCTAAACATGTACACCAAACATGTTAGCCATATAAGTATACATCATAAACAATTAATAACGGATGAACACAACATTTATACATGTAACATATTCATATATCATCTATTTCAATTCTCAATATATCATATAACCTTATTGCAATGTAGTTCACATGTATTCCTGTCTTAGTTCGTATTAAACTCTTACTAATTCGTATTAGTATGACGCCCATTGAACCATTTAGAATACCATGGGATACCCTGGATTGCTCACACATAGTGTGCTAACTCATATAACTGTAATCTGCAAATCACATACATGTATGCTCACACAAGCGGTGAATTAGAATGCTCACACGAGCTATGAATCAAAATGCTCACACGAGCTGTGAAAATTGGCTTCCTCACACAAGCTGTAGGTCGGAACATAGCTACAGGATGCTGCTCACACGAGTTGTGGAGTATCCGCAACACATACCGGACCTCAGCCATGGATAGGACGTTCAGGACCAGCAGCCAAATCATGTAAACCCTAATGACATGTCATTTGTATCCTACAAATTCTTAAGGTTCAAACGGGGCTCGATAATTATCGTACGTCGTTGGATATGCAATCGTGTATATAAGTGGTGTAACAGCTCATTTTTAATGAAATCGTAACAGTGGTTTCGAGACTAAAAATTTGAAGTTATAAAATTTATTTTATTATTATTTTATTATCTACAGCATGATAGAACTACCGTATAAAAATTTCGTTAAGAAATTTTACGGTTTACATGCTTAATTTGATAAAAAAAGGACTAAATCGCGTAAAGTGTAAAATTTGTGTTCTAATAGCTAAATGTATTAAATAGCTATAGAAATTTAAAGTGGAGGTCCTTACATGGTAATTAGACCATTAGAGTTGATAGTGGATGGTAATGCTTTGGCATTATTGAAATTTTAGTTAGTTTTTAAGGTCAAATAAGTAAATAATTAATAAAGGTTAATAATTAAAGAAACAAAATAAAACATTCATATTTTTTTTTCTTCAACCGAATAACAAAGTAAAAAGGGAGAAACCATGGAAGCTTCATTCGGCCATCTTTAATCCTTCAATTAAGTATGCATTTTTGTCCCGTTTTTAATGATTTCTATGTTTCCGAGATCGTTGTAGCTTAATCTAGCTAGCTCGAGGACTAATTTACAAAATTGTTAAACTATTAGAGTTTTTCCATTGATGAGCATGCTTGAGTTTTAAATTTTGATGATAGAAAATGAATGATTGTTGTTAGATAAATAACTTTTGTAAAGGAAGTTTTAGTGAAATTGTTAAATAGGGACTAAATTCAAAAATAGAAAATATTATATGGTGAAATTGTAAAATAAATGAAATATAGGGCTTTTTAGGGACTAGATTGATATTCGGCTATGATGGGTTGTGGTGGAATTTCGTAAATTTCCATTTTTATGATATAAGGACTAAATTGCAAAGAATTAAAAGTATAGGGCAAAATGGTAATTTTTCCAAAATTACATGTAGGACTAAATTGAATGTGAAATTTATTGAATTGGGTTAAATTTATCCATATAGATCCTGTCAGACCTCGTACGGAGTTAGATCGGGGCAAAGAGAAAATCTTGGATTAGTCTCCTCTATATCTACGTACTCTCGTCGAGGTAAGTTCGTGTAATTAAATTGCGTATTTAGATGCTTTAATTGAAATATATATATGTGGATTGTATAATTGCTATGTATAATTACTGATTGCATATTCGACGACATACAACGACTACCGAGCCCCGTTTGAACCTTAGAAATTCGTAAGATACAAATGACATGTTATTAGGGTTATCGATTTCAGCTCTTATGAGCTTACCAGCTCATATGAGCTTACCGTTTACAGCTCATATGAGCATATATGTATAGAAATTGACGGATTATAGTTCAGTACAGCTCGTGTGTACTACTCGCGTATCCAATAATGTTCTAAGCGGTTTAACGGGCACTGTTCTGTTACGAGATTACATGAGTTCAATACAAATTACTGCAGGTATTTACATGAGATATATGAAAATGATTTGTACATGATATATATATAGTTACATGAATAGGAAATTATATGTACACGAAAGTTTGATTATTGTTGAATTCATACATGTTTCTTGATATTATATGAATTATATGACTAACATGGTTGTTGAGGATATGTGTTTAGGCTTTTGACCAAATTGAGTTGGATATGTTTTGCATGCTTACCTTAAATGTGACTAAATGGTAAGTTAATTTCTTTGTTATACGAACTTACTAAGCTTAAATG
>CM025142.1:25303243-25313523 GCA_013467495.1 Gossypium gossypioides | reverse complement strand
TTTCCAAGTGGGGGGCGGGTGAAGTAACCGACCACACTTGATTGATACCTTTTTATGTGGAGGAGGGGTTAGTTAATTAAATTAGCTAGGAGGTTAAAACATTGCCCATTCCAGGTCATTATTCCTCCCCCCACTAGAGTGAAGCGTGCTGTATTTGCCGTTGCTTTAACCGACTGTAGGGCCCCAGCCCAACCATTCCCTCCTCTCTATTGGTTTCCAGCATCTTTTTGGACAGTGGAGAGGTCACTCTGCTAAATTTAGCACTGAGATTCTGCTCATGGTTTCATTTAAAATTAGTACCTATTTGTGGGTCGCTAAAAAGGTTTTTTGTTTTACCCTATAAGGCCTAGACAATACGACCATGGTGTTTAAGCATTTTCCTATAGCTAGCTTCCTAATACCATCCAAGAGGGATAAAAGAGATTGTTATTATCTCTCTTTTAAGCATGAGACAAAAATCATAGAATGTAAGCACGCTTGAATGCATTCTTTTAATTGAGAGTAGGTATAATACGGAGATATCTGAAACTTCAACTTTATTAGATGTTAATCTTAATCATGATTACTTAAGCAACAATAGTTTTAAATTTTGAATTCAATCTAATATTATTTTTTATTTACAAAAAGAAAATAGTTGTTAAGGTAAAGGGGAAACTTTTCAAAATCATTTGCACAAAAAGAACCCAACATAGTTTCACTCAAATTGATCGGCGTAATTGACTCAATTGAGCTAATTTTTATAATCATTCTCTATTCAAACCAAGACTAGTTGAACATACTAATCATGATATAAAGTTTGTAAAGAATCTAAACAGGTTGGAACATGTTGGTGGACAAAAGAAATAGGAGGTGAAGGTGGCGATTCATATAGTGGTAGAGTGCTAAGAGCCACTAAAGGAGGGAGGTGTATGTGGTATTTCAAGTTGGTAATCGTGCGGGTTGGTATGCATCAGTATTAGTCGAAACAGGCTGGAACCCACAAAAATGATCAAAACCCATCAAAATTTAGATTAGAACGGAACATAGACTATGTAACATCCCACTCGACGAAGCCACAGTATTAGAGTACTGTTATTAGAAGTAAGAGTTATAGAATAGGTTCTGAATGAATATGGTACTAGATATGACTAAGTGCTTGAAAACTATAAAATGCGCCTTTGGGGAAAGTCTTTATTAAGGCGAGCTTGGTGGTCTGGTGGATTCCCTTACAAGGAATACACCACCCCAGCTGATAGATGTTAATGTTTATTCCTTAAGTGGTAAGCCCTTAGTTTGAAAGAACGGTCTGCTTTATTATTATTTTATTTGGAACCATTTAGTTGGCCTAAAGAGTACTAGTTAGAATGGCACAAGGTTTCTGAAATTGAAAGGACATACATTTAAGATGAGAGAGAATATTATTAGTCACAGGTATCGAAGGAAAGGTAGTGGGAGGATAAACTTGCCCACTAAGTTTTCCTCTCGTGTGCATCTGTACAAAGCCAACATTGGCTTCCTGACCAAGTTTTGTGCTTTTGTTGGCAAACTTAATTTTTCTCTCCAAAAACTTTCTCTGCATTTTCTCGAAAAACTCGAGAACTAAGACTTGCCTAAAGGATCGAGTTCACTATATTCAACAAACTCCACCGACGTTGGTACCTAGTAAATACCAATGAAACTCAAGTTATTTTCGTGGTTATTTACGGGGGCCCTAAGGTTTTATGCCTTAGGGTTAGTTTAAGGGAAACAAGGAGGAAACTTTCAGATTCTGGGTTTCTTGTTAACACTTTTGTTAGACATGTTTAGTTTTTGGTAAAATGATCTAGAAAGATAACTCTTCATGTTATAGCTTAAGAAACTCTTGAAAGCTCCCGAGATAAGGGTAAGGGTTTTGTTGTCTGAGCTTTTCTGCAAATTGTCTGGTGAGTTCCTTCATACTCCATGATTGTGTTTTGTTTTTGTTCATGTTTGGTATAAGGTAAGTTTACTTGTTCTGTAAATGTAAAGTGTTTGCACCAAAGTAATGAATGCTTATTGTGAAAAATTTTGGTTTGGCTATATGCATAAACATTATGAGGGCCTTGCTTTGTGTTGAGTTAATACCCACATACTCTGAAAGGAACCATATGGTCTAAACAAAAAGAAAATGAAATTATAAGGTTTCCTTCAATGATATGAGCATTGAACTAGTAGATCACAATATATGAGAATGGTTATGTAGCCTCTGGTAGGACAAGCGTAATCGCAAACCAGATTGGCAGAGCATGACAAAGGAAAAGAAATGTACGAATGATATGATTTCTAAACACAGACTAGGGTTTTTGGCCAACACGAAGAAGGTTTTCTGCATGAATGCATGGGCGTAATGTATGTGCCAAAAGAACTTAGTCTGCTATAAGGTCTATGTAAGTTCGATATTTTGCCAATGGGCGAATTGTATAAAGTCTGCTTGTGTATAGTATTTGCCAATGGGCAAACTATGTGTTCACTGAGTTGGGAAGTTAATTTGTTTATCGTATGTATAGTCATCTTAGTGTCTGCACGAGAACTCACTAAGTTCAATGAACTTACTCCGTTACCTTTCCTTTTTAGGATTATTAAAGAAGTAAAGGAATCACCAAGGGTCATACCAGAGGATATTTTCTATTGTGAGACTTCTAATGATTGTGTTATGCATGAAAATGTGGGTGACATTAATGCTTAGGATTTTAAATAACGATATTTTGTAACTAAAATTGTATTCATCAAATTATAATTTTTCCCTAACTTTGTATCGAAGCTTATGGTCTCAATTTCTAATGGTTTACTTCATGATTTAGTATTTCAAAATTATGTTATCTTAAGTTAGCTTTGATGAAGTCTAACTTCTTTTCATATATTTATTGGAAAGGGGAAATGATATAAGGTTGTAACGCGTCATTCCTGAATCTTCTTCAAGGTTTGGGTATGCGGTGCTACAAACTATTTGGTATCGGTTTAGGATCGTACCAATACAATATCATCTACTATGTGACCATCTCTTAAATTTAAGTTTTAACACATGTATGACATGAGTCTCATCGTGGTCAACCATTTAGGGAGCATAGTAGCCTCCTAGATAAACAATGATGGAATAGACATAGACTAGGTGAGGTCCTACATGAGATTCTTGAAGGGAGGATCCAATACCTATCCTTGGCATGGTAGAATAAAGGAGCTCCAGATGTTGCACATGTGTATGTCCACAATGTATATAGTTGGCGTGTTGCTCTTGGTGAGATCATAGTCGGTGAGGTCGTGATACACCGAGACTCTATTGGGTGAGGTACCAATAACAATTTTCCCCTAGTCAAGAAAGAGGTTATAAAGTGACCTACCTCAAGATGATCTACCTTCTTGCTTTTTTAGAATAAATTCTCATGAAATGCATGTTTAGTGAGGTAGTGTGTGTTGTGCACACAAGCGCTTTGGTAATGTCTTTAATTTGAATTTGAAAAGAGCATCCTTTGGGTTTTGACCAGTTAAGAAGAAGGAAAAGTGCTATTGGTTACTGAATCTATGGGTCATAATTCGTGGGACATATGTCAATATTTTCTTGGTTGTGGGAAATTCTATTATTTTGATTCTTCCCTCGTAAGTCATTCATTCTATAAATGGGTACTTTGAGGCTTTTTTTATTTAGATTTTTTTCACGCATCTTAGAGAAAATAAAAATTTAAAGACGGTTCTGGAGAAAAGTGTTTGTTACCTAAGACCTTACCAGAGATTTTGTCCTCATTCATCATTGGTAAGTTCCAGAACTCTTGTTTTTGTTTATTTGTGTTATGATTTAAGTAAGAAACTTTTTTTATGGATAATAACATTAGATTCTAGATTTTTGGAAATTGTGGATGATAATAGTAGTTGAAGAAAAAAGGGAAGGTATGGTGGTAAAAAGGGGAAAATGAAAGATATGGCCAATTCAAACAGTACAACGGTGGCCACGAATCTCAATAAATATAGGGAGTTTTCAATAGGTGATACAGGTAATGAATGGCCATGTAAAATAAAGGAAGAGGAGATAAGGAGAATGCAAGAAGTGAGGGGAATTAGGTTACCCAACTATGCCTTTAATTTTTCAATTCCAATAGGGGTGAACTATATGAATGATGTAATTGGAGGCTTCTTTTTACTCTTGTTCAACTTTGAAGTTGGGTTCTACTTGCTTTCACATCCTTTGTTTTGCAAGGCACTAAAGAAGTATGGCATAACCTCTAGTCAACTAGCAGGCTTCTTTTGATGGATCCTTGTTTTGTTTTTTATTGATTTTTGTGAAAGAGACAAGCCATTAATGCTAAAATACATTCTACAAAATTTAGAAGCTCACCATATCCAACACCACACACTTGCAAGGTATGTTGTATTTCACACCTGCTGAGAAAACCAATAAATAATAAACTATAACACCCCAAATATAGTGGGTCAAAAATTTTGGCGTATAACTATAAATAGTTGTTTGGCTTATACATGTCAGTGTATAGTATCCGCCACATAAGAAAGTAAGAACTTGACTTCATGTTATTATATTATATTAATGAGAAGTTTGTGTTAAAAGATAAAAGAGTAAGTATGAAATAAGTATTCACCTAAGGTATAGTACGCCTGATATGTTTGGAATACTGTAATAGTTAGATTTTAAGTAACTTGGTTAGAAATTAAAGAGATAGCAAAGCTGGGTAATGGTGATTTAAAGGTATTTATTTATACTTCTCTTGGAAACTATAAGCCATTAAAAAGGCAAGTTCTGAAACATATGACACTTCTTAAACTCCACTAAATAAGTTAAGTTATATATATGTGTGAGAAATGAGTTCTGAAAGGGTTCTTATTTCTTCTTCCTCTTCCTCTTCCTCTTCCTTAAGTGGTATTTATTGAAACCTCTTTTAATCTGAATGTATCCTACTCCGATGATCTAGAGGCTATGGTTATACTATGATCAATTGTTATTCCATTCAAGGGTAAGTATTACTATTCTGTATGTTAAATTTTAAAAGAGTAAGTTTGTAAGAGGTGCATGAACAGTAAGATGTAAGTATAAGGCTTTGCATGGGAGTTTTCAGTGTTTGAATTAATGGTAAATTGTATATGAATGAGTCTTAATGATGTTCCTATGTTCTAAAAGTAGTGGTTGCTGCTGGTTCAAGATGGATATCTGGAACTGGAGTTTTAAACTACAGTAAATGAAAATCGTGTAAGTTTTATGCTTACTCTTGCATGTATACTGTTCATATCGAGAAATACCTGTAAGAAATTGGTTGAACTATGGATACGAAACTATGAAGAGTATAGTAAGTATATTGGTAGTGAAACTGATAAATTCAAGTATGTCATGATTGGTGTATAAGTACTAAAACGTTGAAGCATGGTTGTATATGTATGTTTGGAATGTATGATATGAGATATATGTTATGTTGAGTGTATGTTTGTGAATTAAAATGTTGGGCTTAGATTGTCTCAGTGCATGAAGATTTTGTAAAGTGAGTCTATGTCTAGTTACCGCAGTGGTATCTGATAGAGTCCGCTGGGACAGAAAACACGAACTCTGATATGAAACTCTGAAGGAAAAGTCCATGGCCATAGCATTCTTTGAAAATGAACTAATGAATGGTGATTTCCCAATAGGGTTCTCCGCGTGTCCCAAGACGATGATGGGTAAACCTCATGTAATGTGAGTTCAAGAAAATTCATATCATAAACATGATAGCTAAGGAATGCCTTTGTGGCACACTTTGAAAGGAATGCCTATTTGGTGTACTCTGTATGGGTCGTCTCTGTGGCGTATTCTGTAATAAGAACTTATGGCGTGTATGGTTTATTGTTTGTTTGCCTCCGATGTGTTTTGTGAAGTTCACCGGGATAGTAAACATGAGACTCTGTATGACTGCTTGTATGGCATGTTCTGTTAGACTTTTGTGGCATGAATTGTCGGGAATGTCTGGTAAGCGTTGAATCTATAATTATAGTAAGATATGAGTAAATTCTTTAGTTCTATAATAACTAAAGTTGTGGTGAAGTATTGATATGTTTTGGGTTATGAGGAACTAAGTCTTAAGGGTTTTCCATGAAAAAGAGATGTGTATCTGTATGTCAAAAAGGGTATCTACTATGATGATCTATAAATATGAAAAGTGAAGGGTATTGTATCTTCTTCTAAAATTATTTTGAACCACAATTAATGTTATCTTGAATTATGGGATTCTGATATATCACGACATGGAATTCGTCAGAGTGGTCTATGCAATGATTTATCAATATGGATATGTGTGGTATTGAATCAGGGTATGATTGAGTATGAATTGATAGTATTATATTCTACATAAGTATTTGCCAAACATATATGTATCCACCCGTGATAAATATCAGTGAACAACTATTTGAGATAAGAGTATGAGTTAAGGCAAGGATTATTAGAAGTGGTTTCTGAAGGTATGTACTGTTAAGAATTTATTATGGGACAAGAGATTTATGAAATGATTGGAAGGATTCCTTAATTAGATAGATAAGGAAGATTTAGTTGGATAAGAACATGATAAATGGCAATGATAAAGCTATGGTGGTATTCGCCAGAATAAATGATGCATAATGATGGTTGACATAATAAATCGAGCAAGATTGCAAAGTATCCATCAAGGTATAGTAAATGACCTCACTAAGTACTCTTGTACTTACAAGATCTATGTAACACCCCAAACCTAGCCTATATGTTATGGCCAGATTTGGAAAGTTACCATGATCTATATGGAAAAAGTCCAGTATTTTGTTAATCAAATTTAAAACCGTCCAAAAGTATTTAACCGAACATAAACAAGTATAGGGATCCAAAATTAAAAGAAATAACAATCTAAATTTAAGGTAAACAATCCCAATAAACCATAATAGTATAATTTCAAATAAAATGGTAAGTTTACATAAATTCGATTGACCGAGCTCCTGTCACACCGTCCCGCCTAAGTCTGAGGGTTACCTAGAATCCAAACATACAAACATAATGAGCTTACAGGCTCAGTGTGTAACATGTGTAATCAATTAAACAGAATAATATCAGACATACTTTTAGGTTTTCTATAATCAGACAGTTTTCAAAATCATAAACGAAAACAAAAAAAAGTATATCAGGTACTGATGTAGAGCATATCAGATACAGATTCAGAGTCCTACCCCCATCCCCTATACACTATCTCTATTCATCCCTACACACCATATAGGGTATCAAGTACCCATCCATCCTTACACACCGTGTAGTAACTGTATGTCATGTTACAGAATAATTGCAGACTAGCCACTAGATTAGATTGCGATAAATCGCTTAAATCAAATATGTATTGGCTTAGCCACCAGAATCAACAAATAATTAAACAGCCCACACTTCCTCATTTATCACAAACCCCATCCCAATACAGATGTAGAACTAGCAGATATGCATATACAGTGATATAGATTTAGATCAAATCCAAATGATACTAATCATACTTATTAAGCAGATATCATATCAGACATATGTACAGAAAACATATTATACACCAACAGATCATCAGATATCAAGTTTCATAGTTAAATCTAGATCACACGGATCTTACGGAAGGCTTACGTTCGATCCAAACAATGTTTACGGCCCTAAGGAAAGTTTTAGAATTTTGTCCCACACGTCCGTGTAAATTCACACAGCCTGTCACACGACCGTGTGACTCAAGTCAAAGAGTTACATGGTTAGGCGCACGGCCTGACACAAGCCCGTGTGACTCAAGTTAGTGCCACATAAAGCCTGTCACATGGCCGTGTGTCACATACGGCCACGTGGCATCGATAAACCTAATTTTAGCTTTTACTGTTGGATAATTTCTCAGGTTTCTGTTACACACCTGATACGATTTCGATGTAGAAGCAACAACGATGATTCTGGAATCTAAGAATGACATTCAATTGACCAATCAGAAAATTTATTCGTAATCAAATCGCTAAAATTTTCATCCAAACTGAAGTTACGTCGAAGAACTTCGACAGAAAATCCCTAAAATGAAAACTAACGCTTACCGCTAAGCGAAAAACAATTACATAAAGCTTAATTCGATGGAGGAACGTTAGATGCCATTCGCTCCTCTTTTGATTCAAACAAACCAGTGAGACCAACACCCGACAAAGAATCAACCTTTACAAAGCATATTAAGAACCAAACCGAAAAATAATCACCAACTAGGGATATATACAAAATCATACTCTTACCCGACTGAATTAGAACACCTAACAAGATATCGAGCAAAAATTCACCACACCCGCGTCAAAAATTGAGTCAAGAAAACAAAAGAAGAAAAAAGGAAAAGAAAAAAAAAAAGAGAAAGTAAAGAAACAGAGAATTGAAGAAGAAAAACAATTTTGGGGAAAAGAAAAGAAAACATGGGAAATGAATTAATTAAATGATGTAAAATAAAACTCATTTATTTCTAAAAAGTTGCAAAATATTTCCTTATTACTTTCGCAGATATTCGAACACAAGACCGAAAGGTCAACTAAAGTTTAACCACTAAACCACTAGGCTCAACGTTGACATAAACTTACACAAAATTAAACTTAAGTTAAGAGTTCAAAGACAAAGGTGGAGTAAAAAAAAAGATAACAAATTTTCCAAGAGTGGGACTTGAACCCTTGATCCCAAACACACAATCAATGCTCTAAACCACTGAAGTAAATACTTAATGATGACAGAATTTAACAAACAAACATTCAAATTTTAGGGCGTTATAATCTATTTTTGTTTTTTATGTATCTAAGATGAGACTTCACCTCGAAGGACAATGCTAGGAGTACACCAAGGTGGTGGCAGAGTGGGCTATTATGCATACAGCGGATATATGGTATTGTAACACCCCCTAACTCATCTCTATCGCCAGATTAGGGTTACGGATAATTTTTGTATAATCATAAACATTTAAACATCATAACATTCAAATAGACTAATCATATCATAATCCATCCAATCACATGCACTTTGTCCTTAAATTGAGCCTTCGATGCCCTAAAAATAGCTTAGAAGCAATTCGGGACTAATTTGAAACAAATTGGAAAGTTTAGGAAAATGATGCAAAAATTGTGAAACAGGGGTCACATAGCCGTGTGGTCAGGCCGTGTGGAATCACCCTAGGCCATGTAGCTTTATAAACAAGGGACACACGGTCACGTCCCAACCCGTGTCCTCACCCATGTAACTCACATAGCCGTGTCACATGCCCTTGTGCCAGGCCATTTGTTAGGCCATGTAACTCACTGACTTGCACCATAAGAAATCCTCATATGACACACGGCCGTGTCGCCAGGCCATGTGCCTCACACGATTGAGTCACACGCCCGTGTCCCAAGCCGTGTGAACCCAAAATTTACCTAAAATCAAACCATTTCAAAATCATTTCATACATAAACATTTAATCCAATTGTGCACACTTTCAAGAAACCAAAACATCATCCAAGCACACATATAATTACCTTATCCAAGACCCTAATTCAACTAATCAATATGTCATTCAAAGGCACCACAATTAGTATCCAAACATCACTTACCTAAACATATTCACATACCTCATTTCATATATACAAACCTAGTTCATTTAGGTACTAAAACATACCACATTTAACCATTTTCAAACCATTCAAACTATACTATAAGAGCCTTATTTACAAGCCTTAACAAGTGATAAAAAATGATATCATTTGGTAAACATTAAAATGCACCAACCAAACATAATTTTCAAGACCTAAACACATCAAAGCATCATTACATAACACCCTATACATGTCATTATAAACCTTGGCCAAAATGATCAAAAACTACCAAATTGCTTGTTGGATAGTGTGATAGGCCTTCGACGAGCTTTCAACCAAATCGAGCTTCCGATGATCTATAAAACAAAAAAAAGAAACTACACAAGCAACTAGTGCTTAGTAAGCTCATATAAACCAAAACATAACTTACCATTGTATTTTCATAATATAAAGCATAAGTATAATATCAACCAAAACCATAAGCTTAGCATAAGCGTATACAACATCATCAAAACCCACAAGTTTGCATACTTGTTCATATATATATGAAATCAACCATGTATAAGCATAACATTTTACATCATTAATGTTACCATAATGTCATGTTTTATAGCATTTGCATACTTACCATTTCCTTTTCCTTTTCTTACTCGTTGAACCATCTAGAATTACGTCGGATACTCGGGAAAGTTCACGCAGAGTGTGCCTTTATATATAACCTTAACCTTTTCTTTACATCATTACTCAAACGA
>CM025142.1:25175475-25187727 GCA_013467495.1 Gossypium gossypioides | reverse complement strand
CCATGTTAAGGATGAATTCGGCTAAGAATTATAGATAATAAATATGTTTGGTTTATTTGTTTGGTTTTAGTATGTGTTCGGCTATGGAGCATAAATAAAAAAAATCTATGACTATTCCGAGTTATGTTATGTCCGATAATACCTAATAACCCTAGTCGGCGACAGATACGGGTTAGGAGTGTTACAAAAATATTAGGAATACTTGATTTTTATTAATTGAGCCATTTTTATTTTATTTTATTTTTATATTTTAATTTTTCTTTTGGTTGCTTCTGGTAGGTTCTTTTGGTTTATGACTAGAAGAATCCCGTCGGGACCATTACTTTTTTACAGTGAAATTGAAAGTACTGCTCGCAAAAATCGTAGAGAGATTAGAGAAGTAAGGCAGAGTCAACATAATATAATAGACGAACAAGAGGACAACAATACTACTGTGGAAATGGCTGATAATCAAAATAATCAGCGAGTAATTAAGCGTCCTGCTCCTCGTACTATGTATGATTATGCCAAAGTCACACTGGCTGGGGCTAAATCGAGTATTATGAGACCTACCATTGCTACAAATAATTTTGAATTGAAGCCGAACACTATTCAGATGGTACAACACTATGTTCAGTTTGATGGTTTGCCTGATGAAGACCCAAATAATCATTTGGCCAATTTTTTTAAAGATTTGAGACACTTTCAAGATTAATGGTGCCACTGATGACGCCATTCGCTTACGGTTGTTCCCTTTCTTGTTGAGGAACAAGGCAAAATAGTGGTTAAACTCTTTACCACGAGGTTCCATTACTACATGAGCTCAAATGATCGAGAAATTTCTTTTGAAGTACTTCCCACCGGCTAAAACAGCCAAGTTGACGAATGACATCTCTTGTTTTGTTCAGATCGATTTAGAGACTTTATATGATACATGGGAGAGATACAAGGGTTTATTGACACGGTGCCCTCACCATGGGTTACCTTTATGGTTACAAGTTCAAACCTTTTTACAATGGTTTGAATCCCTCAACAAGGCAGTTAATTGATGAAGCAACTGGTGGAACACTGAACAATAAAACACCCGAGGTAGCTTATGAGTTTATTGAGGAGATGACATTGAATAATTATCAGTGGTAAGTTATGAGGATGAAACTTATGAAAGTAACCAGTGTTTTTAATATTGATGCGATTATTATGTTGGCAAACTAAGTAGAAGCATTGAATAAGAAAGTTGATGTTTTATACTTTTCTACGTAGGTAAATCCAGTGATACAATCCGATACAAATGGAGGTGGAATGAATAATCCAAAATGTTTACCCTTCGGTCCTAGTATAGAGAATGAGCAAGTTAATTATATGGGTAATAATTCTAGACCTCAAATAACTCTTATAGTAATAACTATAATGCAGGTTGGAGGAATCATCCCAATTTTTCTTTGGGTGGTCAAGGAAATCAACAAACACAACCCCCTCCAAGCTTCCAACAGCCTTATCAGTAAGAGAAGAAGCCGAACCTTGAGGAGATGTTGACAAAGTTTATCTTGGCATCAGAAACTCGTTCCCAAAACATTAAAGCAGCATTGAAAAATTAGCAAGCATCGATTCAAGGGCTCAAAAAACAAATCAGACAACTCACTAAACTAATTTTGAAACGACCACAACGTAGCTTGCCTAGTAATACTAAAACTAACCTAAATGAGCAGCTTCACACAACTACTGTTCGAGACGTGGAAGGGTTAGTTGAATCTGAACAAGAACCGATGAAAGAAACTATGGTGAACAATGATGAGGTTGAGGAAGTTAGGAAAGAGAAAAAGTCGGTTGTCAAAGAATACAAACCTCGAGTGTCATATCCTAATGCACGAAGAGAGACCACATGAACGAACAATATGGTAAATTTCTTAAGCTCTTACAAAATTACATATTAACTTACCGTTTGTTGAAGCTCTTTCGCAGATGTCAATTTACGTCAAATTTTTAAATGAGCTGTTGGCAAACAAAAGGAAGTTTGATGACTCGTCAACTATGGAGCTCAATGCAGTTTGCTTGGCCATTCCCTAAAATAAACTACTCAACAAACTAAAAGATCTAGGGAGTTTTACTATTCCTTGTCTCATTGGTAGTTTAAATATTGATAATGCTTTGGCTGATTTAGGGGTCAGTATTAATGTCATGCCCTACAAAATGTTTAAACAACTAAGTCTTGGGAAAAATCAAACACACTAGGATGAGTATTCAATTAGTGGATAGAACCATCAGATATCCTAGGGGTGTTATTGAGGATGTGCTTGTGAAAATTGATAAATTCATATTCCCTGTTGACTTTATTGTGTTAGACATGGATGAGGATAGTGAGATACATATGATCTTAGTACGACCCTTTTTAGCCACTACTAGGACTATTATCGATGTTGGTACGGGTGAGCTTGTGCTTCGTGTTGGTGATGAAAATATTACTCCCCAAGCACATGATTCTGTGAGAGTCTCTAGTAAGTGAGACGAGATTAAATGTTATGTTAATGTTAGTAACCACGTGGCTCAACCTTCTTTGTTGGTAGGAAACCCCTCGCGAAAACATGATTGAGTCATGTTTCAGTCAATGTGATAGAAATAGAGTAACATATGAAGAGCGAATGGTACAACTCGATGAACTAGATGAATGGCGAGTGCATACTGAGGAGAAACTGAAAAAACACGATGTAGAGACAAAACGACGCCATGATGTGCAAGTGATGAGAATGAACCAATTAAAAGTTGAGGACAAAGTACTACTTAACAAAACAAATCCACGAATTTCCCCTTTGGAGCTTGTGCCAAACAAATCGAACCCATTACTGTACTGAATGTTTTCTCATGCAGTACAGTCGAGGTAACTCATTCTGAGTTCGGCATATTTAAGGTAAACAGAACTCGACTCAAACCTTATCTTGGTATAAAAATTGATAACAAGAAAGAGGAGCTTTAGCTCCGAAAACCACCCTAACGATGCACATAAAAGGTAAAGTCAAGCTTAGACTTTACATAAGCACTTCTTGGGAGGTAACCCGAGTGTTTAACTCTTGTTAATTATTTTTATTTTATTGCATGCTAATTTAAAATTAATTAATTTTAATTTTAATAAAAATGTTTTTGACCCACACGACCTGGACACACAAGCATGTCCCAAGTTGTGTGCAAAAGAGGGTATTCAATAGTGAGTCACACGGCCTGGCAACATGGTCGTGTGCAAAAGGAAGTGTTCTACAGTGAGTTACACAGTGTGAATACATGGTTGTGTAGGTCACACAGCTTGGACACACAGGCGTGTCCTTAGTCGTGTGAGTCCTAGGGCTTAATTTTTTCCAAATTCGATTATTACACGGCCTGAGGTGGTCCACACAGCATAGCGACATGGTCGTGTGGCACACATGACCTGGACACACAGACATGTGGCACACATGGCCTAAACACACGGGTATGTCCTAGGTGTGTGAATACTGGAGTTAATTATTCAAATTTCAATACGAGTCAGTGAGTTACACAGGCCATAGACACAGTCGTGTGCCCCACACGGCCTCACACACGGGCGTTGGAGAAGGAAAGAAATATCACACATGGCCTGGTACACAACCGTGTGTGACATACGAACGTGTCCGAGACTGTGTAACCACTGGGCTTTAAATTTTGAATTACACACGGGCTGAGAACGCGTGACACGGCCGTGTGGCCCAACAATAAATTTTGACATATCAAGTTTAATTGTCCTTAATGGAAGAAGAAGGAATCAATCAAACAAAAACTTAAGGCCAATGTGACTACATGGAGTAATGATGATTCCTTCGATGAAAAAGATTTAGAAGTAACCAACCCATACCTTATGGCCATTGATGATTCTAAGGTAACTTCTAACTCATCTAATTCAATTTATTATTCATTTGATGAGTTACAAGATGCCTATGTTGAGTTGGGTTTGGAGTTTGAAATTATGGTTTCAAAATATAAGAAAAACATTTTAAAAATAAAAGATGAAAATAGTTCATTCTCCAAAGCCAATCATGAACTTTAAAGTAAAATTCATGATATGCAAGCTATTATAAATGATTTTGAGAAAAATGACCAAGACTTGCATAATTTGCTTTCAAAATTTCATGATGATCATCAAAAGTAAATTGCGTTGCTTGAAATAGAAAAGGCTTTATCTAACAAAGTATCTCTAAAAAGTTTTAAAAAGGGGAGAGAGCTTAGAATCAAACTTTATTGGAACAAACTTTAAGTTCTATAAACATAGAGGTCCCTCAAGATTTTATAAAGGAGAAATTGTTAAGAGTATATGGGTCCCTAAAGGACTTAGTGTTACTCAAGACAAAGATATTCTTTCAAAATGGTTTCTGAAAGGACAAAAAATTTAGGAACTAATACTTATGGACCTATCCCAAAAAAAAATTTAATTCTATGTTTGTAGGGAAAATAGAATTGCTTCAAGGTGAATAACACAAGTACAAACTAATGGTACCTTGATAGTGGATGCTCAAGACATATGCCCGATTACAAGAGTCATTTTATCAAATTGAAGCCAAAAAGTGGAGAAGTTACATTTGGTGACAACTCCAGAGGGCAAATAGAAGGAATTGACTCGATTGGTAAAAACTCTTCAATATTTATTTAAAATGTTTTGTATGTCAACTGTCTTAAGCATAATCTATTAAGTATTAGTCAATTGTGTAATAAAGGTCTCAATGTCATTTTTTAGTCAAACAGTTGTAAAGTTATTGACATTGTGTCTAATAAGATTATGCTTGTAGGTCATAGAATAGGAAACATTTATATGGTGCATCTAGATGAATTGCATAATTCAAATTTTTGTTTTATTGCCAAAAATAAAAATTCTTCTTGGTTATGGCATAGACAACTAGGACATGCTAGTATGAGCATATTGGACAAATTAGTTAAAAATGACTTAGTTAGAGGACTTCCTAATATTGACTTTGATTTAGACAAAATTTGTGATGCATGTACCAAAGGTAAACATAGAAGAGTTTCCTTTAAACCTATTAATGATGTGTCTACCAATAGAGTTCTTCAACTAATTCACATAGACCTTTTTGGTCCTATTAGAACAACTAGCTTGGGTGGAAAACAATATGCAGTTGTACTTGTTGATGATTATTCTAGATTTATTTTAATTCTTTTCTTAAGTACTAAAGATGAGGCTTTAGAAAAATTTATCACATTTCAAAAATGAAAAAGGTTACTCTATTTCTTATGTTAGGACTGACCATGGAACCGAATTTCAAAATCTTGATTTTGATAATTTTTGTAACTCAAATAGGATTAGCCATAATTTTTCTGCACCAAGACCGTCAAGCCCACAAATTAATGGCAAGCTAGCAACAAAAACAAAGATCAAGCTACATAAAGGGAGGACGACATTCAAGCACATCTTGAATATACAGTGCAAGGTATTGCCTACATCAAGCCAATTGCGAAACACTACGCTAGAAGATACGGCATAAAAAATCATCTTGTGGACGGCACCATACACACAACCATTCAAAAACACAACTGCAAACGAGAATACAAAAAACCAATTGAAGAGAGAAATTGAAAGATTAACATCAAGCGGTAGGCATACTACAACGCAAGGCAATGGTACTCAAGATAATAACTTGAAGGAAACGGCAACAAGGAAGCAAAACAATCATACATTGACCACAAACGAAAATAATAAAGTCCATCACGTCAAGCAAAAGAAAATGAGAATTTGGAAGCTAGTAGTTGAGTCGGATCCTTATTCTAATTAATTACGAACAATTTATTTAGAATTTTGAACTTTATTTGAGATGAGATTTTATTTTCTACATTAGTTTTAATTAGTTAGGATTTAGTATTTTCTATATTTATTTGAGTGCTTTTAATTTTTCTTTGTAGGAACCCTACAATTTTTTACGACACTAACATTGCAAGCCAAAACCAAAAGGAGTAGTCTTACCAATTGCAATGCATTTATCACGCCAATTGGGTAACCTCTTTCCTTTATATTTTTAAGTGCACATTAGGGACAATGTGTCGAATAAAGTGTGGGGTGACTTAGAAAAATTCAAAAAAAAATTATTTTCAGTTATTTTCCTTGTTTTTAGTTTTAAATTTTTAAGTTTTTTTTTTCTTTTTATTGCATGCTTGTGTTTAAGCTTGTAGAAATAGAAGTGTTTGGTTAGGAGCATATACCTAGGTTATTTGTTTAAATGGTAAATTTAGCATGAAATTAAATTTAGGTTGTTTATATTTAGATTAATTAGTTCAGTTTATTAAACTATAAATAGGAAAAAGAGATTAAATATACCTAGTGATAAAGATAGATACAAATAGGTAATTATATTTTTAGAAATATAGGATGTTCAAATTAAATAGAAAATACTCGGTAAAATCCATGGTTATTGAAACAGTGTAGTATAACTATTATAACCCTTATAAAAGGTGCCCAAGAAAAATCTCGAGTATATTGGCACAAATAAATAAATAAAAATCATAAGGGTTATTGAGGAAATATTACTGCATTAGATTTGAAAACATGGATAAAAATAAACCGAGTAGAAGAGAAATATTCGAACTAATTATATTTTGTAAAATTAAGTACTATATTCATATATACATTTTGATGGAGTTTTATATTTAATTTTCTTTTGACTTGTTTACTTTATAATTTATTGAACTAATCTGTTTAAGTGTAAATAACCTTGAATTATTTAAATTTCTAGCTAGAATTATATACTTAGGCAAATTTTCCTAGTGTTGTTGCTCCAATCCAATCTCCCGTATCAAACCAGCTCAAGTACACTTTATTTTATTTTCGTGTTTTTTTTAAAAGTTTATTTTTGGTTTTTATTTTGCTTTTGGGTAGTTTTTTTGAAGGCAAGTAAAGACTTAAGTTTGGGGGTATTTGACCTGCTGTCAAATATTGTTGTCAATTTGGGTCAATTCCGCACTTAAGTACTTTCTTGTTTTTTCTTCTTGAATCAGTTTTGATTCAAGGATTTGCTAATTTAATTAAAGTGTTCAGTTTATATTTTCCTTTACATTTGTTTTATTTCGTTATTCCAATCAAGAGATTTGTTACTTCGCTTCCTATTCGATATTCAATCCACGATTATTAAAATATCTTTTCTTCTTCGAATCAATCGTGTTTCTCACATGATTTATTCAATAGAAGTTGAGATTATGAATAGAATGAGTGGCTAAATCCCTTAAGAGAGATTAACGAGCGAATAGGGATGTGATTAACGGAGGATCTTGGGATTTCTCGAGATGGATTAGTTTGTATAAATTATGTGTGTTTAAACTATTAGGCTTGAAAACCCTAATAAGTTATCATAAGGTAGACGAGGTCGAAAGATAAGTCGAACCGTGTAAATTGTAATTTATCCTGGTTGAGAAAGTGAGGTCGGGGGATAAGTGAGTATCAATAAATCGGTTAAGTTAATTAGAAGCCAAGAGGTAATAATTGCTTAATCGATGACTAATCCACTCTAGACCCATAATCCAAAGTAATTGCAAACCCTGAAGTGAGTTAATCTTCCTAATTAGTTTATCAATTTATTTCATTTGTTTATTTTCTTTATTTATTTCTTTTCGTTAGTTATTTATTTTTACTTCTCTAATCTATTTTATGATCCATCATAATATAGGAATTAACTATTACCACTTAGACTTATTATTGTAAAAAAGAATTTTTATCATTTATTCCATCCTCCCTTGGGTACAATCCTCGAAATGCTTTCGGTATTTCGTTGTACAACTATATTAAAATTTGACTCATGCACTTGCGGACACAACTATTTTTAATTCTTATATTTTAGTGTTATATTTATTCTATAAACGATAACTCGTTTACAGACAGTTAGGTATCCTAGAGATTCATCATTTAGCTTGCATACTTTCTCGAATGCAGATTTTAGAGGTTGCAAACTAGATAGGAAAAGTACCTTCGGCACTTGTCAATTCTTAGGCAACATGTTAATTTCATGGTTTCCAAAGAAATAAAATAGTGTTGCATTGTCCACCACCGAAGCGAAATACATTTTCACTAGTAGTTGTTGTGCTTAAGTTTATGGATGAAACAACATAAGGGCTATGGAATTAACATGGATATCATTCCTATCAAGCGTGACAAGACTAGTGATATTTGTCTCACTAAGAATCTCATCCAACATTCTAAAACTAAGCATATTGAAATAAAACATCATTTTATTAGAGATCATGTCCTAAGAGGTGATATAGTTCTAGAATATGTAGACACTTTGAATCAATTAGCTGATTTTTTTTCAAAACCTTTAGACAATGAAAAATTTTAGTTAAGAAAGAACTCGATTTGACCACCTTGCCTTTGACTTTATGTTAAATCTTTTTTATGTGCTTCAAATGATTTTTAAACTTGTATATTTTTTACATGTATTGAAAGGCATGCTTGTATGATTTCCATGGCTCTTATATCCAAAAATATAGGGGAAGTTTAATGTACTTGATTAATTTACTTTAACATTATTTGTCTAGCATGATTTTTCTTTTCATTTGAACTTGTTAAAATGAGCCTTTTTTAGTTAACTAAGTCAAGTTTTTGAATGAACCTATTGTGCTTTATAAATAATATGCATCATGCTTACTTTTTGCATTGTCATGCATATGAAATCATTAGGATTTATCTAAGAGTCATTTTAGAACCTTTAGAACACTTTTGAACTTCAAAAATTGAGTTTTTGAACAATTTCTACACTTGGAAAATAGATTTGTGAGTTGGTATTGATACCATTTTAAAATTATCAATAATTTTATAAAATTATCGATACCCTCTTAAAAATATCGATACATGTCAAGTTTTAAGAGTACCTGCACCGAGGGTTTCAAATCAATTTCTAAAAACCCAAATTTCCCTTCCCCTTCATCCCGAAAACCCTCTCTTTCAAACTTCAAATCTCTTCAAAAACCTTTAATTTTTTTCATGAAATCTTGACACTAAAATACTTTATAACACCATTTCATCAAGATTTCTTCAACATTGCTTCAAGGTTTTCAACATTTCAACATTTTTTAGGTAAAACCTAAACTTTTCCTATCTTTTGATTTTATGAAATGTAAGTTAAGATGTTTATTTTTTATGAATTTTTGGGTTGATTAGAACTCTATACACTATGTTTTATTGTAGGGGGTAACCTATTACTAAACATTTTCTCAAAATTTTGTTTCAAACCCTTTGCCCACCAAGTGTTTGACAAAATTCCTCAACAAAATTTTTGATAGTCTAAGTGTGTTTTTAGTGTTTAGTTCTTTACCATGGCCCCTAAGAAGTGTCCTAAAACTAGTACCTCCTCTTCAAATCCTTCTAGTGGGTTTAGATCGTTATTTAATGAGTATTTTCATTCCAAATCGAAACGAGAACGATTCAATAAGAATTTTACGTCCAAACGAGTTTGGGAGTCTAGGAAGATAGATTTTGTCATGTTAGAAGGTATCAATTTTTCTTATCTTGCGATTTTTAAAAGTTGGGGTTGGATTGATTTCTTAAAAATTTCCTCGCCGACTTACATTAATCTTGTTCGAGCTTTTTACTTAAACGCCAAACTTGAACATGATGAGTTCGATGGTACTGTTATTATTATCACATCTTTTTTTAATGAACACCCCAATTTGACTTACTTTAGATGATTTCAGAAATTTTCTTCATTTTCCTTCTAGAGGTACCTCCAATGAAAAAGGAGCCTAAACCCCGCTCTTTATATTGAATCCAAACACGCATCTGAACTCAATCTCCATGATCGTGCTCTCCCTCTCATCATTACTTGGAATTTACATCCTATCAAAAACATGCAATGCTTCGCTTCATCAATTATTGGTGGATAGATTTCGTTCAATTCGATAGATGTCCCGACCTTGCTTTTATAATGTTCAATGACAAAACTAAGGGTATCAGGAAGGCAATGTCTATAAACATTACCCTTCCCCATGGCACTTATTTGTCATGCATTTTTAGGAAATTAGGGATTAAAACCCATGGAAACAACCTCATCACCTAGAATCAACCTATTATTTATAGGGCCCTTCATCATTTCGATTACCATTTTGATGCTAACTTTGGCGAATGAATAAAGAGTGGACTATTCACTGCACATGAAGACAACAATCGCGCTTTCGAAGATGTTCCTTCTCCAGAGCATGTTCCTCCATCGGTTGCTCATTCTTCTTTCGACATCAATGTCGCCATCCTTGATGCTCCACTCTTTGAGTAATGATATTTGGGGATTTAGAGATGAGGATAACTCCAGGTTGTCATCGTTAGAGATGCAAATGGTATCACTTCTAGCTCATCATCCTTCGACCCCACCTTTTTATTCTAGTGAAGACGATTAGGATAGTTATTGCACATTCACTTCATGACATTTGCACTATTATTTTTGCTTGTTTCCTATGACTATGCTATATTGAACCTTAATGCTTAATTGGTATTTTAAGATACTTTGATGATTTCTTTGCACATGTTAGTTCACTTATTCTTTTTTTTTTTAATTTCTATTCTTAAACTAACTATTTTCTTTCTCCTAAGCTTTATTTGATTTTTGATATAACAAAAAGGGGGAGAAAGCAAAGGTAAATTGGTTTATTAATGTTTGATATTGTGCTAAATTAACATTATGCAAATTATGTGACCAATCTTTTCAAAGTAAAAATGCATGTCAAAATTTTAAATATATGTCAATTTTTTAAGCCTTAAATTGAAGATGACTTTTATAAAAGGGGAGCAATTTATTGGAGCCTTGAATTTTTCTTCTCATGTGGTCGGCCCTTACTTTAAGGAAAGTGAATGGATGGCTTTGAAAGTTTGCTTGATTCATGGGAGAGAAAGCTTGAAATGAGGAAGGGAGGTGGACGGTCACATGTGTGGATTTTTGTGGCTGATTTTCAATGTTTACCAAGTCTTGGATGGTTGATTTAGGCACCTCTATGGACGGTTGAGTTTTCTCCTCCTTAGTGGACGGTTTGGGCTCCTATCTTCTCAGTAGACTATCTATTTTTGCTAATCCAATTCTTGAGTTGGGTCAAGAATGTTACCAAAGTCCAATAAGCCTTATTTGCGCATCCAAAGATGATCATATATCAGCCCACTTTTGCATGGCTTATGCTGTAGAAATGCTACAACATTGAGCATAAAAAATGTGAGCTTTAAGATTGTCTTTTCTTCTGGTGTACCAGCTGTCTCAAAAACTGCAAAAACCATGTGTTTTTGTGTATAAAATGATCAAATTAGAAAATTCATCTTAGTATCATTCAACATGACAAAATTATAACAAAAACTCCAAAATTTGTTATCAAACACTAAAAGTTTACATGAATTATCAGTCTAGAAGTGCTAAAGATAACCCTATCACCAATTGATTAAGTAGTTGGATTTGTTAAGAGAATTAACGATCAAGTTTAAACAACCTACACAGTTGAGGTCGTTGATTTAGGTTAAGTTCTTCTAGTTCACAAGGCTGTCAAGGAATTAAATCATGGAAGTTGCTTTCAAGGTCATATTCATTTCGTAAGGGTTAGTTGTCGGGTTGTTCCCACAATTAGTTTAACAACGGAAGAATTAGGAGATTTGAGGTTGTTCTTCGATCGCTATAATCGACTTGTCGGTTGAAAGAGAAAATTCATTGTCCTAGATAAATTCGAAGCCAAAGTCAAAATCACGTCTGAGGCTAGAGTTTTCATTTCATTCATTTATTCATATTTAATTTTGATTTGTTTATTTCAATTACAATTTTAGTTTTATTTAATTTTGGCTATTTATTTATATCGAGATATAATCCCCTTGTATAATAAAATTTCGAGTATTTATTTATATCCATATATAATCATTTCTATTTTGTATAGGTTGGCACAATTTATGAACATGAAAACTATCTGTAACCTGTTCTGGTTACAATGAAATAGAGATTTGAATAGATCAGTTTTTATGAATTTGATCTTACTTTTTACACTGCAAATTTAATTTTGTTTTTATTCCTAAGATTTTATATTTGGTGGATTGGAAATTTAGTGTTGATCGTAGAGATATAGGCTTGAAATCTCTGATAGACTTAGCAAAAGAGAAAGCTAACTGCTAATCGCTTGCTTTAGTAATAAAATGAAACAATCACATTCTTTATTAAATAGTTGAATTTAAGTAAAATTAATTTTACTTTTAAGTGAAATAAAAAAATTAAATTTTAATTATGATTATTATTTTAATAAAATATTTAAAATTTATATAAATATATA
>CM025142.1:25120557-25130714 GCA_013467495.1 Gossypium gossypioides | reverse complement strand
CAAAAATCTCTTTACAAATTCATCAAATAGCATAATAAAGGCTCCAAATACATGGTATTCATCCAAAAAAAATTCAATATTCATCAATGGTAACTTCCAAAATTTTTAACAGAATAAAAAACGAAGGTATGAGCTAGCTGGACCTAGTCGCAACAATCTCAAAAACATAAAAATTACAAGATATAACATAAAAAATCACTTACATGCATTGAAAATAAGAAACCAATGTTCCTTCACCCTAGCTATAGCTATTCGGCATGAGCTTGAGGAAAATGAAATTGATTTTGCTTTTTCATTCATTAATTTTGTTTAATTTTAAGTAAACTCTCCTTAATTTACAAGTTTGCCATCCGTTTCATATTATTTTATTATTTCCCATTAACATGCCGTCCAACACTAACCATTAGGGACTAATTATTATATTGGTCCCTCCTCATGTAATTAATAAGCTATTTAATCATTATTAAACTAGTTACTAACCTTTGTACCTTTTTTCATTTTTGTCTTTTTTTTCCTAAATTAACTATTTAATGTTAAAATTCTCGCACCAAATTTTAATATAACTTTAGTAACTCTATAAATATTCTAAAAATAATATTTACGAGTCAACATGATGGAAATTTATGGTCCCAAAACCACTGTTCCGTCACCACTAAAAATTGGGTTGTTACAACTCTCCCCCTTTTTAGAAAATTTCTTCCCCGAAATTGTTACTTGGAATTAAATTCAGATATTGTAATCTCATTGATTCCTCAGTTTGCAAGGTAGTTTCTTCTGAACCATGTCCATGCCACAAGACTTTTACTAATGGTACTCGTTTATTCCGTAATTCTTTGACTTCTTAAACTAATATTCTCATCGGTTCTTCTGAATACATCAAGTCTATTTGTAACTCAATTTTACTATAAAGAATCACATGCGAAGGATCAGATTTGGACCTTCTCAACATCGAAACGTGGAATACATTATGTATTTTCTCAAGTTCAAAGGGCAAGGCTGATCTATAAGCTACAGGGCCGATTCTTTCAACAATCTCGTACGGTCCTATAAATCTCGAACTCAGTTTTCCCTTCCTACTAAAATACAACACTTGCTTCCACAGAGAAACTTTCAGGAATACTCGATTGCCAACCGTAAATTCTATATCTTTTCTTTTCAAATCCGCGTACGATTTCTGAAGATCAGATGCAACTTTCAAACAGTCCCGGATAAGTCAAACTTTCTCATCAGTTTCTTGGATCAAATCTATTCCCACCATTTTGGATTCACTCAGTTCTGACCAATGCAACGGTGTTCTACATTTCCTCCCATAAAGAGCTTCAAACGGTGTCATTTTTATACTGGATTGATAACTGTTCTTATATGCGAGTTCACCTAACGGTAAGTACTTTTCCCAATTATCTTAAAATTAGAGTATAAAACATCTCAACATATCTTCAAGAATTTGAATCACTCGTTCTGATTGCCAGTGAGTCTAAGGATAAACGCAGTGCTGAAATTAAGCTTAGTGCCTAAAGCCTCGTGAAGTTTGCTCCAAAATCTCGATGTAAATCTTGGATCTCGATCCAAAATAATAGATACCGGAACTCCGTGTAATCTCACAATCTTAGACACATATAGTTCTTCTAATCTCTCAAGGGTGTAGTCTGTTCCAATTGGAATAAAATGTGCCAATTTCGTCAATCTATCAACAATAATCCAGATTGAATCTTTTTTTCTTGGAGTTACAGGTAAACCAGATACGAAATCACTCGTTCTGATTGCTCGTCAGTCTGAGGATGAATCGCGATGCTGAAATTAAGCTTAGTGCCTAAAGCCTCATGAAGTTTGCTCCAAAATCTCGATGTAAATATCGGATCTTGATCCAAAATAATAGATGTCAGAACTCCATGTAATCTCACAATCTTAGGCACATATAGTTCTGTTAATCTCTTAAGGGTGTAGTCTGTTCTGATTGGAATAAAATGTGTCGATTTCGTTAATCTGTCAACAATCATCCAGATTGAATCTTTTTTTCTCAAGGTTACAGGTAAACCAGATACGAAATCACTCGTTCTGATTGCCCGTCAGTCTGAGGATGAATCGCGATGCTAAAATTAAGCTTAATGTATAAAGCCTCATGAAGTTTTCTCTAAAATCTCGATGTAAATCTTAGATCTTGATCCGAAATAATAGATGTCGGAACTCCGTGTAATCTCACAATCTCAGACACATATAGTTCTGCTAATCTCTCAAGGGTGTAGCCTGTTCTGATTGGAATAAAATGTGTCGTTTTCGTCAATCTATCAACAATCACCCAGATTGAATCTTTCTTTCTCGGAGTTACAGGTAAACCAGATATGAAATCTATCGTGACTCACTCCCACTTCCATTCAGGAATTATAATAGGTTGCAGTAAACCAGAGGGTACCTGATGTTCTACTTTCACCTGCTGACAAATCAAACATTTAGCTACAAATTTGAAACTTTCTCGTTTCATACCCGGCCAGCAGTACATCTGTTTCAAGTCACAATACATCATCATGCTACCCAGATGAATAGAGTGCATACTACTATGAGATTCAGAGAGAATATCATGTTTCAAAATAGAATTACTCGTAATGCAAATTCTATCACGATAACGCAATATACCATTATCATCAACATTGTACTCTGAACTCAATTTATTCTGAGCCAACTGTCGTTTCATAATCAACTTCAGATCTTTATCTTGTAATTCTTGAATTCGTTGAAGAAACAGGGGCTAATTTTCAATTCAGCTAATATAGAACCGTCACCGTTCAGAACTAAGTGAGCGTTCAACATTCAAAGCACAAACAATGATGACTTTCCACTGAGTGCATCTACAGCTACATTTGCCTTTCTTAGATGATAATCAATAACCAGATCGTAATCTTTCAATAGTTCTAACCACCGTCTCTGTCTCATATACAATTCTTTTTGAGTCATCAAATACTTTAAACTTTTGTGATCTGTGAACACATGACATTTCTCGCCGTATAGATAATGTCTCCAAATCTTCAAAGCAGATACAATCATGACCAACTCGAGATCATGAGTAGGATAATTCTTTTCATGTGACTTCAACTGTCGAGAAGGATAAGCTGCTACTTTTCCTCTCTGCATCAGCACACAACCCAAACCATTTAGAGATGCATCACTAAAAACAACATATGCTATCCCCAATTCAGGTTAAGTCAACACTAGAGCTTCTGTCAACATCTTCTTCAGTTGATCGAAACTCTTTTATCGGACCAACTAAACTCAAATTTTTTTGTAATAATTTGGTCATCGGCGAAGCAATAATCGAAATTTTTTTAACAAAAAGTCGATAATAACCACTAAACCTAAAAAACATCGCACTTCTAAAACATTCTTCGAGGTCTTCCAAATTATTACAGTAGAAATTTTACTCGGATCCCGTCGACTAATACTATGTGACCCAAAAATCCAACCTCTCGAAGCTAGAATTCACATTTTCTATTTTTTTCTTACAATTATTTTTCTCTCAAAGTCTGTAGTACGATTCTCAAATGTTGGGCATGCTCGGATTCTGACTTGGAATACATCAATATATCATCAATAAACACAACAACGAATCTATCCAAATGAAGTTGAAAATCGCAATTCATTAAATCCATAAAGCAGTAGGGGAATTAGTTAAGCCAAATGGCATTACCATAAACTCATAATGACCATAACGTGTTCTGAAAGCAGTCTTTAACACATAACAATATTTAACATTCAATTAAAAATACCCAGATCTGAGATCTATCTTTGAGAACACTGGGCACCTTTCTATTGATCAAATAAATCATCAATACGTTGCAAAGGATACTTATTTTTTATCGTGACTTTGTTCAACTGTCTGTAATCTATACACAATCTCAAAGAGCCATATTTCTTTTTCACAAACAACACAGGTGCACCCTAGGGAGATACGCTCAGTCGAATAAACCCTCAATCTAGTAACTCTTACAACTATGCTTTCAATTCTTTTAATTCCACTGGTGCCATACAGTACGGTGATATCGATATCGGTGTAGTTCCAGGAACCAAGTCAATAACAAAATCAACATCACGGTCAGGGGGTATACCCGACAATTCTTCTGGAAATACATCAACAAACTCACTAACAATTGGTAACTAATCTAGCTTCAATTATGAATCTCTAACCGAAATAATTCTAACAACATCTTTCGGGCTCTCAGACTCAACTGAAATCATCTCTTCTGTGTGACATTTCAAATCAATCTGTTTCTATCTATAGTTTACTATAGCATCATGGAACATTAACCAATCCATACCTAGAATAACATCAAACTTCCGACAAGGTAACAACATCAAATCAACAGGGAATTCACAGCCTCTAACTTTCAGTGGACAATTACGACAAACAAAGTTAACTATCACACTCTAACCTAGTGGATTATTAACTTGAATATCATAATCAGTAGATTCAATAGATAATTTCCTTTCTGTCACTAACGTAGTGCATATGAATGCGTTGACCCCAGGTCAATTAAGGCATACACACTAACATTAAAGATAAAAAATGTACTCGCAATAACATTAGGAGCTGATGCTTTCTCTCGCGCACGAATGGCATATGTCCTTGCAGCAGCCTTAGCTTCAGATTTGGTCACTAATTCTTTAATCCCACCTCTGTTGGCCCCTGTTGTTGCATTATTTCCAAGTTATCTACCTCTTTTATAAGTGGTCATTGGTTTCTTGTTATTCTCTTTAATAGGCTCTTTCAGACTTGGACACTCTCTTTTGAAAAGATCAAAAGATCCACAATTAAAGCACGTCCCGTTGTTAATTCTGCAAACACCAAAGTGAACTCGTCCATATTGCTTATACTCTGCTCTATTTGAATTCTTCACATTGCCCACACTAGCTACTGAAGGAGCCAGAGTTCTCTTGCTATTCTGTCTCAACTGATCTCTTCCCGAAAACCCTAACGAAGTAGAAACTTTATTACTAGGTTCATTCATCTTCTTCGGTGGAGAATTGGAGAAAGCTCTAGATCCCCCCGCTTTTACTAAATTCCTGTCTCTTTTCTTTGTTCCGTCTTTTACTTTCACAAATTTCTTCTATTTTTTGGGCTCTATCAGACAACACACAAATTCTCGGATCTCTAAAGCTCCTAATAGCATCTTAATCTCATCCCTCAATCCATCTTCAAAATGTACACACATGTCCTCCTCGGTAGGCACTATCTCACGAGCTTATTTACTAAGCTAAACGAATTGTCTCTCATTCTCTACTTTTGACCTACCTCCTTGCTTCAACTCAAGAAATTCCTTCTTCTCCCACTCCAAATAGCGTTTGATAATATACTTCTTTTGAAATTCAAACTTAAAGAAGTCTCAATTGATTCTTTCTTTCTGCATCACTGCCTTTAGTGTGGACCACCATTGGAATGCTTCCTCTTTTAACAATGATATCGTAAACCGTAAACAATCTTCAGGGGAGCACAAAATTTCATCTAGCGTCCTCTAAGTATGTTCTAACCAATATTCTACCTTGGTTGGGTCATCACTCACGTTACCACAAAATTCAATAGCTCCACACTTTCAAACTTTATCAATGGTCACTCTTTGAACGTGTTGCTTACTAGAACCTTGAGGATGAGAAGATTGAGGTTGTGGAACTGTAGATTTTACCTTTAAGTACGCATCATACAAGTCATGCAACATACGGAGAAATGCATCAGGTGCGACATCCCTAGATCCTTGTGGTCTAGGTTCATTCCACGTACTTTTCTCATCAGTAGGTGGAATAAAACTTTCTACCTCATCAGAACCTGCTCGATTGGATCCTAACGACATCGTTTTATTTATATAAGAACAATTCAAAATAATCAAAAGCTATCACACTATCATCGGTTAGTCATGTGGCATGTATTTCTAGACTCTGTACATGATATGTTCAGTCTGAGAACCGACTAAATTGTAGCTCTGATACTAATAAATGAAACATCTCTAACTCGTATCCGTCGTCACAATAGGGTTGCAGAGTATTACCAGATTTTTCAAATCAAACAAACATAAATTTCAAACGTTTCAAAATCATATCACTAATTATATTAAGTCCAATCCAAATCATACATATCGTCCCCTATAGGAGCATTTAAGGCCTAAAAACACATTAGAAACAAGTCGGGACTAAATCAAAAACTTAGAGAAGTTTTTAGAAAATAAGGAAAATTTTTAAAACTGTAAGGGTCACACGACCGTGTGGGCATTTGAAATAGGGACACAGGGCTGTGTCCTAGCTCGTGTCTATGCACGTGTAACTCACTAACTGGGGTCACACAGCCAAGCCACACTCCCGTGTGTCACACCGTGTGCTAGGCCGTTTAACTGCCTAATTGCAACCCTTTGAAAGCTACAGGGGACACATGGTCATGTCGCCTGGCCGTTTGTCACACACGGCTAAGACACACGCCCTTGTCTCTGCCCGCATGGACGAAAATAGGCCATTTTACAAGCCATTTTTTTCACCCATCTTGGCATGTACCTACAACCAAAATTTCACATATATACAAGTCATAACAAGACACCAGAATCATGCATATTCTAGCTATTCAAACATGGTATAAGATCATGCAACCAATATGCCCTTAGGCACCTCAAATGACAACATGAAAACATGTATAACCATGTACCCAATTTGGCCAAAATAATCAACTAACTTCTAAACATAATTACATCATTACATATCATTGAATTTACTTACCGAGATATACCAAATGGTGCAAAACATGCCATTCAACTACTAGCATTAACATTCATTAATGTCATTCACAACAAAGTACCAATTCACCATATTTCCAATAATGCCAACACTTATCAAAAATTAAGCATCATAACCACATATAACCAAGTTAATTTACATAACATACTTGAAGTATTCAATCATCATCATTTGACACCAAAATATTTATACAACTTCTTATATATGTTCCAAAAGGTTTACCTAATTAAGCACACAAGTTCAACTATCTTTACTAGAAACAAGCATAACCAGTTACTTCCAATATTTACATCCTTACAAAATTTTCAAGTACTATAGACCCTTTCCTAAATACATGCCACTTAAACCAACTAGTAAGAACCAAATTGACTACTGAGATGTTGATGATAGTGTGCAAGCTTCCGAGTCAATCCAATCAAAGCAACGATTCCAAAGGTCCTACAAGAATAAATCAAACTAATAAGCATCAACAAGCTTAGTAAGTTCGATATAAGTTTCCTTTAATAATTAATTGAAGACTATCCAATTAATGCAATTTTTCAATACACCGGCACACAACCTGCTAGGCATATAACCCGAATACTCATCGGCACACAGACTGCTAGGCACATAGTCTGAATAATCACCAGCACACAGCCTGCTAGGCACAAAGCCCGAATAATCACCAGCACACAGCCTACTAGGCACATAGCTCGAATAATCATCGGCACACAGCCTGCTAGGCACATAGCCCGAATAATCACTGGCACATAGCCTAAATAATCACCGGCACGCAGCCTGTTAGGCACGTAGCCCGAATAATCACCTGCACGTATCCTACTAGGCACATAGACCGAATAATCACCGGCACACAGCCTGCTAGGCACATAACCCAAAAAATCATCCGTACCCAGCCTACTAGGTACAAAACCCAAATAATCATCGACACACAGCCTGCTAGGCACATAGCTCGAACAAGCACCGTATTTCTATTTCGTTCAGCATAATGCAATAAAATCCATAATTCAACCAATAATGTAATAGAATGGAATATTCAATAAGATTAATAGTAACCATATAACGAACTTACCTGGACTAAATTGTAAAAATTGTAAAAGTTTAGGGACTATTCCGCTAATTTTCCTTCTCCTCAAATATCTACGGATCTTAATCTATAATATAAAATTATTCAATTATTAGCATATATTGCATTTCAAATCCATTTTATAATTGATACCTTTAATGTTTTGAATTTATAAATTTACCCCAAACTTTTAAAATTCTTACAATTTAGTCCCTTAACTCGAAATTCATCAAATTAACTAATTTTCTCAAGTCAATAATTTAGAAAAATATTCTAGGCCCTCAAGAAGTCCCTAATAAACATCAAATTCACTATCAAAATCTAATATTTTGACATTTTCACATTTTAATCCTAAAATCAAGATTTAACAAAAAAATCTTTTCAAATTCATCAAATAGCATAATAAAGGCTCCAAATACATGGTATTCATCCAAAAACATTCAACATTCATCAATGGCAACTTCCAAAATTTTTAACAGAATAAAAAACAAAGGTACAGGCTAGCTGGACCTAGTTGCAACAATCTCAAAAATATAAAAATTACAAGAAATAACATAAAAATCACTTACATGCATTGAAAATAAGAAACCAAAGCTCTTTCACCCTAGCTATGGCTATTCGGCATGAGCTTGAGGAAAATGAAATTGATTTTTCTTTTTCATTCATTAATTTTGTTTAATTTTAACTAAACTCTCCTTAATTTACAAATTTGCCATCCATTTCATATTATTTTATTATTTCCCATTAACATGCCGTCCAACACTAACCATTAGGGACTAATTATTATATTGGTCCCTCCTCATGTAATTAAAAAGCTATTTAGTCATTATTAAACTAGTTACTATCCTTTGCACCTTTTTCATTCTAGTCCTTTTTTCCTAAATTAACTATCTAAATGTTAAAATTCCCGCACCAAATTTTAATACGACTTTAGTGACTCTATAAATATTCTAAAAATAATATTTACAAGTCAACACAACAGAAATTTGTGGTCCCAAAATTATTGTTCCGTCATCACTGAAAATCAGGTTATTTCAGTGACACGGTCGTGTGTCATCTAGGGATTTCCTAGGGTTCAAGTCAGTGACTTTCACGACCTAACACACAGCCCGGCACATGGGCGTGTGGGGCAACTCAGAGAGTTACACGGCCGTGTGACCCCTATTTTGCTAATTTCGCATCTTTTTCTTAAATTTTTCAAGCGCTTTCAAATTAGTCCTGATTTATTTCTAGGATATTTTTAGTGCCCCAAGGGCTTGATTTAGGGACAGTATGCATGTATACGAATGGTTATTGATGGGATTAAACTATTGAATGATATAATGTTTGAATGTTTTTTATTTTACGATAATGTTCCGTAACCCTAATCTATAAACGGAGACGGGTTAGGAGTGTTACAGTATCAGAGCCTCGTCATGTTGAATCATTAAGAACGAATTGATTTCTTATTATTTTTAAATTGATTCATTTTTTCAAATTTTATAGTTATGATATTTTGATTATATACTATGGTGAATATTTGATATTCTTTATAAAAAAATTTTGAATTTTTATTCTTTAAATTAAAGTTATTTATGCTGTTCTTGATTAAATTTTTAATTTGCGCTCTACTTGCTCTGTCAATTCCCACTAATTCCATTCCAATTAAATTGCATAATCTATCTTCTTTATGATTCCATTGCTAGGAAGGCATCTATAAAGTTTGCTACTATATATATATATCTATTTACTTTGCTACTAGTCAGTTAATTGATGTGTTATCAACTATTTATATGTGCATTTAAAAGCAAAAGTTATAGTATGTCGTGGGCTAGTTAATTGATGTTATCAACTATTAAGTTTGTTTTTTCGACTTTGTTGCAGATAAGTGTTTTGGGAATTTCAATTTTTAATGTTTATTATGCTTTTATATTTGGGAATTCATGGTTAATTTATGATAACATATAAATACAACTAAGAAATTTTAATGCTTTTGGAACAAAAGCACTGTATTTTATGGAATAATGCATGTTTTAAGGAATTTAGTTTTAAGTTTGGTTAAATAACATGTCAACTATAATACATGTTTAAAGAATTTGGTTTTTTAAGTTTAATTCTATTATATTTGTCTTTGGTATTTTATGATTCCAAATATTTGGTCCAATTATGATATGGTTTACGGATTGAATTGTGGGATATATCAACTATTATGCTTTTGTTTTAAGATAAATAATTTAATGGGTTTAAATTTTGATATAAGAGAATTTTGGTTGCATAGGTTTTTATTTTTATTAAGGATTAATCAGTCAAAGATTAAGGTTTTCGGTTTTTTTATTGCGAGAATAAGACAACC
>CM025142.1:25074646-25086920 GCA_013467495.1 Gossypium gossypioides | reverse complement strand
ATTGGTTTTATCGGTAATTTTGGATGATTTGATTCTAGTTATAATGGCATGTATAAGTTAATTTAGCCACTGTTGGCTCATTAATATTTTGATTTTGGTTGGTTTCAAATATGAATGCTAGATGAAATGAAATGTATGAAATTTAATTTGTAAATTTTAGTAATGCTCTGTAACCCTGTTTCGACGATGGATTCGGGTTAGGGGTGTTATAGCAAGTAAAACACTCAATTCAGCACAGTGCAATTACACTATAACTAAAAAGGAAATGCTTGCCGTTGTGTTTGCTTGTGAAAAATTTCGGCTGTACTTGATGGCAAACAGAGTTTATTTGTTCATTGATAATTCAAAGTTGAAATATGTTATGAATAACAAGGAAATGAAAGCTAGGTTAATGAGGTGGGTATTACTGCTTCAAGAGTTTGATTTATGATTAATGGACAGGAAAGGAACAGAAAATCAAATTGCAGACCATATATCCAAAATAGAGAATGACACAAAATAACTGAAATCTGAAGGAATAAAAGAGACCTTTGTTTTGTTGATGAACAGTTGTTCAGAATAAATATCCACAAAGAAAGGTTCAAAAGTAATGGTACTCCATGGTATGCTGATTATGTAAACTATATTGGTAAGGGTGTCTTTCCACCAAAATTGCCATGGAAACAAAAGAAAAGGATCATGTATGAAGCAAAAAATTATATATGGGAGGATCCATATATTTTTCGATAGTGTGCTAACTAGTTAGTAAGAAGATGTGGAGCTGAAGAAGAAGTAGCTGATACTTACAGGGATGTCATACATCCCCATGTAGAGGACATTTTGACGGGAAACGGATAGCCCATAAAGTACTCCAATCGGGGTTTTTATTGGCCAAGCATGAACAAAGATGCATATGAGTTTGTACAAAAATGTGACAGATGTCAAAGAACTGGGAGTATATCAAGAAATGATGAAATGCCGCAAACAGGGATACTTGAGGTAGAAGTATTCGATGTTTGGGGGATTGACTTTATGAGACCAATCCCAAGTTCTTTTGGGAACCAGTACATTCTATTAGTTGTCGACTATGTTTCAAAGTGGGTTGAGGCAATGACTTTACCCACTAATGACACAAAATCAATAGTTAAGTTATTGAGAAAAAAATATTTTTGCTAGATTTGGGACCTCACGTGCATTGGTAAGTGACGAAGGATCCCATTTTTACAGTAAAAAATTGAGGCTACTTTGGCCAAATACAGTGTACGACATCAAATGACAATAGATACCACCCCTAAGCTAATGGTTAAGTAAAGGTATCTAACTGAGAAATTAAACAAATTTTAGAAAACAAATGGTGAAACCAAATAGGAAAAATTGGGCGGCAATATTGGACGATGCATTATGGGTTTACAGGATAGCATATAAGATGCCATTAGGTATGTGTAACACCCCAAAATAGGGCGTAGGAGTTTTAGGGGTATTTTGGGAATTTTAGCCTTAGAGTGCTTGGAATTTTGCAACATGGTTTATCGATAATGTTTTCAATTATGGTTTTTAGAAAATTAAATTAATTTCAGAAAATGAGTTTTAAATACCTTTAATTTTGAAAATAGGATTGATTTGCAAAAGAGTCAAGATTTTAAGTCTTTATGAAGCAATTAAACCAAATTTTAATTACCAACCTATTTCTTCCTTCCCACCTACGATTTTGACGTTAACTCATCCCCAAAATTTGTGTTTTCCATCCCTTGATTCTCTCTTGCTATTCTAATCAATTTTGAACTCCAATTCCTAATCCTATTTGATTTCTATCACCATTGAACCTCAAACCTCTATAAAAGACCAAGAAACACACCCAAAAATACAATAGTTCCTCCATTGTCAAGCTTTCGGGTTTTTAGGTTTTCGATCAAATGCTCGATTTTTCATCAATTAAGATAACGATTCATCTTCCTATTAGATTTAAATGTTATTTAGTCTTTAAAACCAAGTTTTTAGCCATTAAATTGCATCTTTTAAATAAAACTGAAAACTAGGTCTTTAATGGTGAATTTTGGGTTCATGGATAAAAACGTAGTTTCAAAGTGTTTTTCAGCTTGTTTTAACATGATTAGAAGGTTTCTAAACTTACTTTGACATTTCGTTAAATATTTCTTGAGTTTCAATGAATTTTCAGAAAATAGTCATAAAACATGTCGAAAAAGTCGGTATATTAAATCGAGTAAGTGTGTAGTTTAAAGGTTGAGAATTAGTCGTAAGTGAATTATAAGATGAACGGACTTGGTTTTAGGTGAAAAGATTAAGTCTAGATTGAGATAGTCGAATTTAATGTTTGCTATGTTATAAGTTTCAGTTACATGAGAACTTAGTTTAGGCTTATGTTTTGTATGCTTGTAATGAGTCCTTGGATATTTTTTGGATGTATTGTTGTGTGAATTTGTTGTGTTGAAGTCTGGATTCGATAGAACCTTTTACGAGTAGAGATAAAGGCAAGGAAAAACTAGTTTGAGCTTTCGGCTTTTCAATGAAAGCCTAATTGGTGAGTGTTTGGAATAATTACTTGTGGACATGATTCAATGCATTATTTGGGAATTTAGTAGTAGCCTAAACCCCTACTCTAAATTTCGAGTGTAAGCTTTCTCATACCTATGTTATCTTGTGAATAAAGTGCTAATGTGTTTGTGAATATGTGAATTGAGATGAGCTGCTATAACATGTGATATGTGGTTATGATAATTGTTGTGAAAGTGTGAATATGTATACATTATGTATATGTCAAATGTTAGTGACAATGTTTTTCTAAAGATGCAAATATGCAGTGATTGTGCATGGATAATCGGTAAGTGATATGTGTTTGACTTCGGATATTTTGGCCTTGTGATCTTGAAACCGTTGGATATAGTTGGCATGCCATAGGATTGTGAGTACTCACCTATATGTACAGTGATTTTGGGCGTTGAGGCCCTGAGACTTGTTGGAGGGATAAGGGAATGTGAGCTAAGCTTCATTCAACAGGACATGTGAGGAGAAATAAGGAGAATGTTAGCTTTATGCTTTACTTGTGGGACATGTTTGACTCTATGAGTCTATGTTTGGTGTGTTGGAGATTCGTGTAACTGATGAGTGATGGTAGAGCTCACTTTTATGTTTCATAGCTCAAGTGCCAAATTATCTTAAATTATGAATATGTGTGCATTGTGATATGTGTTTATATGACATGTTACAATAATGTAATTTATCTATAAACATGTTTTTGAGTATTGTGATATATGATTAAATGTTATATGTGTAATGTGATAAATGCTTAACAGTGAATATGACTACCATGTAAAAGAAATAGAAAATAATGCACGAATAAGTATATCATTACACTAAAGTTGGAACTGTTGAGGTTGTGCTATACGGTTCTTTCGTTGATGTTTGATGAATTGTTGCATGGTAGTTATTCTAGGCATTCAGTGAGCTTGTTAAGCTCACCCACTCCCTTTTTAAACTTTACAGATTAGTTGTGTGCCAGTGTGAGCGGTGTGGTTTCAAGAGGTGATCCAATCAAGACTTTTGCATTATTTCGTAGGTGTTCTATTTTTTATTTATGTTTTGGGAAAAAGGCAATGTGGTAGACTTGTTTAGTGCCATGATATGTTTGGGATATTTACTGACTTTGTTATTTCATTTTTGGAAATTTGCGAGTTTATATTGTTGCTTATGCTCATGAATTTTAATGATGGCTTGATGTATCTTGTTTGGACTCATTTAGACAGTTTGAACTAATAAATTTAGCTGGAGGATGATTATTTATCGAAGTAAGTAATGCATGATACTTAGAATCTAATTTGGAACGAGTTCATTGCATATGTATACTGCATTTTGATGTCCAGGGACAGAGTTATCGATATTCAGGATTTAAAATCAATACCTCTGTGTTTTAAATCGTGCAGGGTGTCAGAATAAAGATTTGGTATCGATACCTTTGCTCGAGATCGATACTCAAGAGCGAAATTATCGATACTTGTTCAGTGGTGTCGATATTTTTTAATAGTTGAGTTTTTTATCGAGAAATAGAATGCAAGTTTGGTATCATTGTTCCAAGTGGTATCGATACCACTTAGAGAAAATATAGATACCCTAGTGTCAGTATTGATACCTACGGACATGTTTTGGGAATTTTACTAAATGGACATTGTGCATGATTTTAATTGTTTATAAGCCTAATTATTGTAAAATTAGCATGTAGCAATGGTAACTATCTTGAATGATTGACTTAAAACCTATATGTACAATAAGATTGTAAACGCCCGTTTTTCAGTAGTGTCAGAAACAGTGGTTTTGGGGCTACCAAATCTGACGAGTAAGTTCGTAAGTATTATTATTTAATATTTATGAGTCAAATGTGATTTTAAAAGGGTTTTTGATTTGATAATTTATGTTATTTAAGCGATTTATTAAGTTCGAGTGCTAAGACCCTAAAGTTAAGTGGTTTTAGAAAATGAGGTATGAAGACCTCGTTTCTATAAATCAAGCTATAAATATTTTTATAAATAATTATAGAATTTCATTAAGGTGGCATTAAAGTTTCGTTGAAAAATTTTAACATTTCGATAGTTAATTAAGCGAAAAGGACTAAATCGTAAAACTTGAAAAAGTCAACCGCTATTAGTTTAATTGTATTAAAGGGCTAAAGAACCATAAATTTTATGGTTTAAAAGGTAATTATACCCTTTTTTATTAATGAATAGTTTCAAGGTGTAATTTTTAAACAAATTTTGTTTATAAGCAAGGGTAATATGATAATTAAATAAATATTTTAACATAAACAAAGGAAATTAGTGGCCATCTTCTTCATTCTTTGTTTTTCATGACCGAATGGGGAGGAAGAAACACCATTGTTGTTTATAAGGTTCAGCTTGCATAAATTCTTATGCATGGTAAGTAATTCTTACTCGTTTTTAATAATTTTGATGTTTTTGAGATTGTTGCATCTAGGTCCAGCTAGCTCGTACCTTCGATTTTGAAACTGTTAAAGATTTTAATTTTTTCCATTGATGAAAATTTTGTTTTGAGTTGTTAAATAATGAATTTTAAGTTTTAGTTGGTATTTAAAAGTATTTTATTAAGTGATTTTTGATGAATTTACCGATTAAGGACTAAATTATTGAAATGGTAAAAATACAAGGATTTGATGCAAAACAGTTGCAATAATGGGCTGTTTTGGATGCCATGAATATTCGGTTGGAATGAGTTTGTTTTAAAAATGGTTAATTTACATGTTTTAGGCTCAGGGACTAAATTGAATAAAAGTAAAACTTTAGGGACAATTTTGTAAAAATGTCAACAATGACTAAATTTTATAAAATAAATTGTTTTATTGTCTAAATTATTAGATTAAATAAAATTATTAATTTAGATCAAGATCAAGTGGAAAATCGAAGAGAAAGTAAAATTACTAAATAGCCCCTATACTTTGACATTTATGCAATTTAGCAAGGTAAGTTCGTTATACGATTATTATTAATTGCATTAAATATTTCATACTATTTCATTATTGGTTAAATCGTGAATGTCATTTAGCTATTTTTTAAGAAATAGAAACGTAACGTTATTCGGGCTCCGTGCCTAGCAGGCTTTGTACTGGTGATATTCGAGCTCTATGCCTAGCACGCTTTGTGCCGGTGATATTCGGGCTCTGTGCCTAGTAGGTTTTATGCTGGTGATATTTGGGCTCTGTGCCTAACAGGCTTTGTATCGGTAATATTTGGGCTCTGTGTCTAGCAGGCTTCGTGCCAGTGTATTATATCAAGCTCTATGTCTAGCAGGCTTCGTGTCGGTGTATTATATCAGGCTTTGTGCCTAGCAGGCTTCGTGCTGATGTATTATATCAGGCTTTGTACCGGTGTATTATATCAGGCTTCGAGCATGTCAGTATTTGTGCCAATGTATTGTATCAGGTAAGTTGAATTGAAAATATTATTTCTATTATTTGATGTTATTTCATTTGATTCAACGGGTATGAAAAGGAAAGGATCAGTAAATATTCAAAAGGCTTATGTCATTAATCTATGAAAAGGAATAAAAAGGTAATGTTCAATGAAAAAATGTTCATGTTCATGAAATTGATGATTTTAAGTGATGTTATTCATGATATGACTTACCTTATGATATTTCGAGTGAATTATGAGCATATGTGCTAACTTGTGTATTGATGATGACATATAGGCTTGTTTCAAGCTTGTGTAATTGGTCAATGTTTATGCTTATGTCTTGTGTTATGCAAATGATACGAGTAAGGAAATGTAATAAAATGCTAAATTCATAACTAAGATGTAATGTGATAATGTAAATGAATTGATGAGTTAAATGGTTTACTTATATGTGAGAAATTTACTTAAGTTATGGATGAATTTATCTAGGTTATGGATAAATACCCTAATTTGTGAGTTGATAATGTCATTTAAGCTAAAGTAAGTAAATGGAATGGAAAGTAAGTAAATGGAAGGTTTCAAAGTCTTATGAAAAGGGTTAATGATTGTGTAAAATGTCTTATAAAATCTTACTATGTTAGGAATGATAAATATATGTGGTGTTGATGGACTTACTCATYTGTGAGTYGATGATTAYGGTTTGATAAATCTTGTGGCATTGGTATAGGTTTATGATTACCTTATAAAGTTCATTATTGAAATGAAATGTTATGTTTGAAATTTATATGAGCTTACTAAGCATTTATTGCTTACGTAATTATTTTTCCTTTACTTTTTAGATTACCAGAAGCTCGTCGGAGATCTATCACACTATCCAGCTATTATATCGGTAGTTTTTAATGTTTTAGCAAAGGTTATAATGGCATGTATAAGTGGACTTGTGTTTGATATTTGTTTAAATGCTTAGTGATTAATTTGGTATATATATATGTTGGTTGTTGGAACCATTTGAAAATGGCTAGACTTATTGATGCATGTGAGAAGTGGTTCAAATGATAAGGTGATTTTGATATGTTTTGATATGGACACAAGTAAATAGATAAATGGCTAAATATGCACATATTTAGGTATGTTTAATGTATGTGTTGAGGTGCCTTTTTGGCATATTGATTGAATGGAATTTAGTCATTTTAAAGTGGTCATTTTATGCATGGTTGAACATATTTTGATACCTTGGTCATAAGTGCAAATGACTTGTTTAGGTGTGCTTGAATTGGGTGAAAGAAATGACTTCAATTTGACATATTTCTTGTCCACACGGCCTAAGACACGGGAGTGTGTCTTAGCCGTGTGTGACACACGGCCATGCGACACGGCCGTGTGTCCCCTGTAGGTTTTTAAATGTTGCATTTCGAGAATTACACGGCTTAGCACACAGGCGTGTGGCTTGGCCGTGTGACCCATTTCAGAGAGTTACACTGGCACAGACATGGACATGGGATGGGACACGGCCATGTGTCCCTACTTCGAATGTCCACATAGCCAGAGACACGGGCGTGCTTCTCAACCGTGTGAGTCACACGGCCATGTGACCCCTGCAGTGTGAATTTTTCCATCTTTTTCCATGAACTTTTAAATGTTTCCAATTTAGTCCTAAATTGTTTCTAAAGTGTTTCTAAGGCCTCGAGGGCTTGAATTAGGGACGTTATGCATGTGTTAGATTGGATTTTACAATGATTGTTAAATGTTAGAAATGAATGATTTGATATACATTTTTACGGTAATGTTTTGTAACTCTATTCTGGCGACAGATACAGGTTAGAGGTGTTACAATTAGTGGTATCAAAGTTATGGTTTAGTTGGTTCTCAGACTGAACGTAGCATGTGTGAAGTCTAGAAATACATGCCATTATATAACCTATGATAGTGTGGTATCTCCTAACTCTGATGAGAATTGTTTCATTTTTAGACAGAGATGTTTTCCAACCGAGTTAGTTCCAATAATGCTGAATGCGATACTCAAGTATCTGATTAAAAATGTTGTTAAGGATAAGTAGAAACTCATGAAGGTATGAATAAATGTTTATAATGTTACGTTAATGATGAATGCTATGTTGTGTATATATATATGAGAGTCAAATTTAGAGGCTTTACGATCTCCACCCCTCACCCTCAAAATCTTATACAACTAAATTTACAAGATTTATGTTGATTTAAGCCCACAAGTATGAAATTGAAAAGTTCAGTAGCTGAATGAATAATAATGCAATCAGAGCTGAGAATGGGTTAGTAGGTAAAGATGATTCTAGAAGAGATATTAGATTTTTCTGAAGATCATTCAGGGTACGCAATGTCGCTGTTAAAGAAAAAGTTATTCACGGGTAATCGACTTATTCAGGTAGGGTATCTAAAGAAAGGATTAACCAAAATTTCTTCTGAATTGATTTTTTTAATGAACGGGATAATGTGGGATTATTAATGACTTTAGAAGTCAGTGGGATAGTGTTTAAACTGCAAAGGTATCTGAATGCTGCGATTATGGCTGAGTAACTTATAATGATCTCTTCTGGGTATTCTATATGTTCTTTTATCCTTAGAGGCATATGCAATTGTTCATCTTTAGATGTGATTTTGATCGTAAGAGAATGGTAGTTAACCATAATGTTAGACGGAAGTATTGTTAGTCTGGTTGATTATGATCGACATTGCTTGATTTTTCTTTTGCATTCTATTCTATTATGTTCGGTAGAAGATTCAACGATAAGACTTATATGATATTATTTTACTTCTTCTACTGGTTAATGCTCTGAATTATATATATACAATTTATGTTGTCTTTGTCACAACTGATTCTAGTGCATATAAACGATATTCTTCTTCTGGATTTTCTCTGGGGTATCATCGGTCTCTTTATCATTCAACATGTGTTGTATTCTTGGAGATTCAGTAGAGCTTTGCATCTTGGATTTCATTATCTCGACTTTCTTATCATTCTTATGGTCTATTCTATCAAAGGTGGTTTATCTATAAAGGATATATATTACTTGAGATAAGTATATTTATTATCGGTATAATTCCTAATCGGATCATGTGAGCACGATGATATAGACCTCAGATTATAGAGGTTGTATTACTGCACTGGTTGTAATTAGGACTACATTCGATTTTCCTCTTTTATTTCAGAGTGCACTATTGATGGTTGGGGTATTGTTCTATCTATATGGTTGTAACGTCGGTCTTATTAAAGTACTATGATTTTAATTCATTCGATAGTTGCGGCTTCGGTATGGTTCAAAGTTTCGATGTTATTAATTGAAATAGTTTCATTATATCCCATTTCTAACTTTCATGTAGGGGATAAGTGACGACAAAAGTATAGATGTGGAAGATCGAGCTCAATCTCGCATGATAGTTCTAATTACTCAGGTAATCTTAGATTGTGTCAACAAGCCAATAACGGGATGTCATATTTCGTTTGAGTTAATGCAGTTGTGGTGATCTTCGATTGATATTTCGAGGAAATTATGATAGATGGTATATCTGGATTATCTCGACAAGAAGAAGAATTTTTTTTTTCAATGTTATTATTCAATTGATAGATCGACTCAATTGTGTTATTCAAAAATGGGTTATTCATTTGAAAACTTAGGTAAGTTGTTTATATTCGAGCTTATTTCTCGATTCGAAAATAAATTTTACGGATTCACGGGTAAATAGACGGATAGTCTGAATGAAGAATTCATATTCTTGAAGACATAGTATAGAAATATATCTATCAGATCAATTATAATTGGGAATGTCATTATGGGTTAAAGTCGTCTCGATAGTTGAAGCTGTCGCGCTTGTGTTAAATGATATTGCTTGACGCTTTCCATGTAAAGGGGAACAAATATTAGTTGAAAGTTATAGATGCAAACATGTCAGAAGCATTAGTTAGAGTGTGATAATCTGGGTTTTTCAGTTATTTTTTGACAGATGAATTTCTGGGAATTTCTCGGTAGTTATACTACTAATGATAAAGTTCTGACAGGAGAACATTACAGCTGTTTCTGATATAGTATCAAGTTTTGGTATGACTTCTGATACGAGTTTTGAACTGAGATGAGTTATGATTGATTTGTCTATACATAACCATTTTGAAGGTGGAAGAAAGACTCGACTTGATGGCTTGTATCAGGTGAGAAATTTTGAGGATGAAATTTTCGTAAGGGGGAAAGTTGTAACAGCCAGTTTTTTAGTGGTGTCAAAAATAGTAGTTTCGGGGCCACCAAATCTGACGAGTAAGTTCGTAAGTATTATTATTTAATATTTGTGAGTCAAATGTGATTTTCAAAAGGTTTTTGATTTGATAATTTATGTTATTTAAGCGATTTATTAAGTTCGAGTGGTAAGACCCTAATGTTAAGTGGTTTTAGAAAATGAGATATCCGGACCTCGTTTTTTTAAACTGAGCTGTAAATATTTTTATAAATATTTAAGGAATGTCATTAAGGTGGTACTAAAGTTTCGTTGAAAAATTTTAACGTTTTGGTAGTTAATGGAGCGAAAAGGACTAAATCGTAAAAGTTGAAAAGTCAATCGCTATTAATTTAATTGTATTAAAGGGTTAAAGAACCATAAATTTTAGGGTTTTAAAAGGTAGTTATACCCTATTTGTATTAATGTACGATTTCAAGGTGTAATTTTTAAACAAATTTAGTTTATAAGCAAGGGTAATATGGTAATTAAATAAATATTTGAAAATAAACAAATGAAATTAGTGGCCATCTTCTTCATTCTTTGCCTTTCATGATCGAATGGGGGAGAAAGAAACACCATTGTTGTTTATAAGGTTCGGCTTGCATATAATCTAATGCATAGTAAGTAATTCTTACCCGTTTTTAATAATTTTGATGTTTTTGAGACCGTTGCATCTAGGTCCAGCTATCCCGTACCTTTGATTTTAAAACTGTTTAAGATTTTAATTTTTTCCATTGATGAAACTTGTGATTTTAGTTGTTAAATGATGAATTTGAAGTGTTAGTCGGTGTTTAAAAGTATTTTGTTAAGTGATTTTTGATGAATTTACCGATTAGGAGCTAAATTGTTGAAATGGTAAAAAATAAGGATTTGATGTTAAACAGTTGCAATAATGGGCTGTTTTTGATGCCATGGATATTCGGTTGGCATGAGTTTTTTTTTAAAATGGTTAATTTGCATGTTTTAGGCTCAGAGACTAAATTGAATAAAAGTAAAACTTTAGTGGTAATTTTATAAAAATGTAAAAAAGGATAAATTGCATAAAATACATTGTTTTATTGTCTAAATTAATATATTGAATAAATTATTAATTTAGATCAAGATCGAGTGGAAAATCGAAAAGAAGAGAAAATTACCAAATAGCCTTTTTACTTTGACATTTCTGTAATTTAGCCAGGTAAGTTCGTTATACGATTATTATTAATTGTATTGAATATTTCATACTATTTTATTATTGGTTAAATCGTAAATTTCATTTAGCTATGTTTTAAGAAATAGAAACGTAGCGTTATTCGGGCTCCATGCCTAACAGGCTTTGTGCCGATGATATTTGGGCTCTATGCCTAGTAGGCTTTATGCCGGTGATATTCGGGCTCTATGCCTAGCAGGCTTCGTGCTAGTGTATTATATCAGGCTCTGTGTATATCTAGCTTCGTGCCGGTGTATTATATCAGGCTTCGTGCCGGTGTATTATATCAGGCTTTGTGCCTAGTAGGCTTTGTGTCGGTGTATTATATCAGGCTTCGAGCATGGTAGTATTTGTACCAATGTATTGTATCAGGTAAGTTGTTCTAAAAATATTATTTCTATTATTCGATGTTATTTCATTTGATTCTACGGGTATAAAAAGGAAGGGATCGATAAATATTCAAAAGACTTATGTCATGAATATATGAAAATGAATAAAAAGGTAATGTTCAATGAAAATATGTTTATGTTCATGAAATTGATGATTTCAAGTGATGTTATTCATGTATATGACTTACCTTATGATATTTCGAGTGAATTATGAGTATATGCACTAACTTGTGTATTGATGATGATATATAGGCTTGTGGCTTGTGTAATTGGTCGATGTTTATGCTTATGTCTTGTGTTATGCAAATGATACGAGTAAAGAAATGTAATAAAATGTAAGTTCATAATTGAGATGTAATGTGATAATGTAAATGGATTGATGAGTTAAAGGGTTTACTTATATGTGAGAAATTTACTTAATTTATGGATGAATTTATCTATGTTCTGGATAAATACCCTAATTTGTGAGTTGATAATGTCATTTAAGCTAGAGTAAGTAAATGGAATGGAAAGTAAGTAAATGGAAGGTTTCAAAGTCTTATGAAAAGGGTTAATGATTG
>CM025142.1:25042181-25062009 GCA_013467495.1 Gossypium gossypioides | reverse complement strand
CATTTTGTTCTAGAGTGAGTTTACCTCCTCTCTTATTTCGTACAAGTCTTGTTTGACTTATCTAGCGTTGCTAGTGGCGTCTTCCCGACTTGTTTTGAACTTATCACCGTAACTGGTGTGGCGTTCATCCTACTATTCCCATTCGACCACCTTAACCATATAAGAACCGGGGTGACACTTTCTTTAGTGTTGAATCATTCTTGCATTAAGTTCGCTTTCCATTTCCATCTTCTGAATTTCGTATCCCACCTTAAGCCATATAAGTCTCGGGGGAATACTCTTTATAGTATTGAATCGTTCTTGAAGCTTGAGTTCACATATTCGTTCCATCTTTCTATCCAATATTTACTTTTAAAACCTACCATCACCTCAGCCAACTTTTATAACCATTTTGAAAACTTCTGCAACCCTTAGCTTAAATTATCCCTTTCGACAACTCAATCTTCTCCTCGTCGACGATCGGGCAAACTAAAGTGACTCGACTCTACATTATCGAGCTGGATCGCATCAGTTAAAATACGCTAATATGGGTTTATGTGGCACTGGTGACCAATATCATGGTGACACATGGCAGTCTCATATTTTGACACATGGAAAAATATTATTATTATTTTTTTCCATTTGTCAAAACGTGAAGTTCCCATGTGCCATCATGCTATTAGACGTCAGTGCTATGTTAATGTATTTTAACGATGTTAGTCAGATACCTAAAAAAGTACTAAATTGGTTTACGATTTCCAAGTTTAGGTAACAATTAGGTCCAAAAACTATACATGAATTTTGGTTTATTGTGTAATTGTATATATAAACTTTGATCTTGTGTAATTTTATACATGAAATTCTAATTTGATTCAATTCTCACAAATTATTAACACAATTTTTTATATAACATCATTTTGTGTTTATATATTGCATACATATAAAATAAATTGATGTATTTATTACATGTGTATGATTTTTGTGTATAAGACAATAAATGAAAGATAAAGTTAAGGCCAAGTAAAACTAATAAATGTTTCTGAAGCAGTCTTAGCCTAGCGGGTAGTTTCTTTTTTCATTTTGCAAATTGCTTTAAGATTGCAAAATAAGTTTTAGGTCCTAGAGGAAGAGTTTGATGACTTCAAACGCTAGGTGCAGTTTTATTCCTACTTTGGAGCGTCCCATGATAATATCTCTCCATTTGTTGTTACCGTTGATTAACTTGTATTGATTAACACTAAAGGATCTAAGGAGTAATAGAATAGCTTTGAGGATGAGGATGTGTACAAAGAGTTTGCTGAAGGATCTAAAGCTACAAACATATATAATCTGAAAGTCGTTAGGATCTTGGGCGAAACCAGCTCCTCCTATTAGGTTATTTTTTCTGTTGTGGACAACGAAGAGGGAGAGCTGCCATTGAGGAGTGGAGGTAATCATTGAATGAGGCATGAGATCTTTAATGAGGAATGGGAGAAATGTTGCTTGGGAAGGAGTTGAGGATTGTTTTAGTCATCTTTGATATTACCTTGGTTGCCACAAGAGGACATGGATTAGAGTTTTTGAAAATGAGATTGTTTCTTGCTTTCCATATAATCCAAAGGATGAATGACATGGTCGTATATATACTTCTTGAGGAGTCCGTGAAAAACTCATTATCCTGTAGCCATTGAAGAATCCAGATTGATATGGGAGTACCATTTAAAGAGTTTGTTCAAAGGACAAGAGGTGATCCAAAACAGACTTCTCTCGCAAAGCAATAATTGAAAAAGAGATGATAAGTGGTTTCTCTATCAGCTTTACATAGCAAACAAAGATAACTTTAGAAAGTTTGTTGGCAATGAGTTCTTTGGTGGGAAAATTATTTCTACAAAGTATCCATAGGAAGATTGAAGGGGATCTCCATGCAGCCTACGTTGGGGCATGTGAATCAATAGTGCCAACTTTGGAAAATTGAGAGTAAGAATTTTTTTTATCGAGAAAAGGCCATTGAAATCATTTTTCCAGATGATTTTATAGGGTTCGCCTTGAATAGAGGTTGTTCTATTGATTAGATCAACAACTGTACCAAGGTAAAAAAGGTCAAAGGCCTTTGATTGGTCAACTATAAATCTGTTGGGAAGGATGAATGTCACACCCCAAATTTGGATAACCTAAATTTCAGGCGCATAGACGAGAAGATGTTTGTTCTGGCGTACTCTAAAAGTTAGTTGCCAAATTATAGCTTTTGGCGAATAAATGTTTTGGGCGAATTGAGTATCTGCCCAAGGAAGTATATCAAGATTTAGCCTTCGATGTGTTCTTCAATAAAAGAAAGTGTTCGACAAAAAGGAAAAGTAAGCTTTGTATATGTAACCACCAAAGGTATATTACACCTAATTTGTTTAAATACTATGAATGGCAAGTCTCATTAACTAGATCTAGTTATAAACCGCCTAAACTGATTGGAAAAATAACATATGAAAAAGACTTTCATTTATGTTTCCTTCAGATTTTGTAGGCTAATATGAAGGGCATATTCTGAAATTTTGGGACACTTGTCAAGTTCCATTGAACAAAAGTAGGTATATATATGTGTGAGAAAAGCTCGTGTGAAGGTATTTCTCTTTCTTTAGAGTAATTCTTTAATTCTTTTTTTAAGCACTAAATGTTATTACTGGTTACTTTTCATATGAACACTAGAAGCTAAGAGTTCTCGAAAAATATAGAGGTGTTCTATCTCTTGGTAAGTCTGATAACTTTGCATGTTAAGAGTAAAAATGCTATGAAGTCTATGGGTAGTAAGATATAAATAAGAAGCCTTGCATGGGGATTATCTGTAATTGAAATGTTAGCAATCTGTCTGTAAGTGGGTTTAATAGTGAATTTATATTCTTTAAGTAGTTGTTACCGCTGGTTCGAACTAGATGTCTGAGTCAGGAGTTGGAAGCTACTATAGGTGAGTTCAGGTGAGTCTCTAATATTGACTCCTATAAGTTCTTTTAAAGTAATCTCTTGTGAATGATGTTTCAAAAATGGTGAAAGAGTACATGAATAATTGCTGAAAATAGGTATATATTTTCGAAATAAGTATTTATAAGTCTAGAATATATCGAATTATGTGTACAGGTGTATGTAATTTTGATAAGAAACTAAGTGTATGTGTTTGGAATATACACTGTGAGATATGGCCGTGTTGATATGTGTGAATCATGTAATGAAGTATGCTTACCTAATGTATTGTATATGGACCTGTCCACCTTGATTTCAGTTTCCCAGGAAATAATTTCAAGCGAGAGTTGAATAGTAAAACTTTTTGCCCAGGTACAAAATCTCGCTTCTAATATTTGCATCATGTCGAAGTCTACTCATTTCTTTATACATTTTAGTATTTTCTTAGGCCATGAAACAGAATTCTTCTAATTCTTGGAGTTGAAATAATCTTTCTTTCTTTATTAATTCTGGATCTAAATTTAACTTATTAATTGCCCAGTATGCTTTCCTTTCTAATTTAATTGGTAAATGGCAATTCTTACCATAGACTAGCTTGTATGGAGACATTCCCAACGGAGTTTTATATGTTGTTTTATAAGCCCATAAGGCATCGTCTAGCTTAGCCACCCAATCCTTTCGGCTTGGATTTACCGTTTTCTCCAGAATCTATTTTATTTTACGGTTGGATACCTCTGCTTATCCATCTATTTGCCTGTGGATGATATTTGTTGGTCATTTGATGCCTTAAGTTGTATTTAGCCAAAGCTGCTTCAACTTGCTTGCTACAAAAGTGAGATCCTTCATCGTTGACCAACATTTGTGGTGTACCAAATCTGGTGAATATCTCAAGAATCTTACAACTAACTTTGTATCATTAGTGGGCAGGCAACAGCTTCAACCCATTTTGAAATGTAGTCAACAACCAAAAGGATATACTAATTTCGAAAAGAACTTGGAAAAGGTCCCATGAAATCAATCCCTCAAACATCAAACACTTCGACTTCAATTATCCTTGTTTGTTGCATTTCGTCTCTTTTAGATATGTTCCCGATTCTCTAACATCTATCACATCCTTGTACGAATTCATAAGCATATTTATTCATAGTAGTTCAGTAAAATCCTGATTGTAATATTTTCTGGGCTATCCTTTTCCCACCAATATCTCTTCCTTTGCTACACACCATCGAACTAATTGATTTTCATATTGTCAAAACACGTATGGTTCCTCCCACACATAATTTTTGGATTCGTGAGTTATCTTTTTTTTCTGATACCAAGATGCTTGAGCCGGGAAGACCTCTCATGTAATATAATTATCATAGTCCGCATACAACGCTGTTCTATGCTTACCATGTCTTGGTTGATTAATGACTACCTTGAATAGTTGCTTATCTGCGAAGGTCTCATTAATCTCTTCTGTATCTTCTGCCTGTAGATTGCCTTCAATTTTGGATAAATGGTCTGCTATTTGATTTTCAGTTCAATTTTTGTCCATAGCCCATAAATCAAATTCCTGAAGTAACAAAACCCATCTCATTAATCTGGCTTATTTTTTTTCATAACATATTTTAGGGCAGAGTGATCAGTGTACACATAGACTCGGTTTGCCATTAAATAATGTCAAAATTTGTTGCAAGTAAACACTACTACCAATATCTTTTTTTTTAGTTGTAGTACAATTACATTATGCTGGATTCAGCATTTTGCTGGTATAATGAATAGCTCCAAATAAATTATTTCGCTTTTGTCCCAAAATTGTACCTACTGCATAGTCACTAACATCACACATGATAATAAAGGCTTCTGTCCTATTTAGAGTTATTATTATAGGGGTAGATATGATTTTGGCTTTTATTACCTTAAAGACTTCAATGTAAATTTGGTCGAAGACGAAAGGTGTTTCTTTTTGAAGAAGTTGATTGAAAGGTTTAGAAATATGAGCAAAATCTTTGATAAATCTTCGGTAGAATCATGCATGGCCTAAAAAATTTCGAACACCTTTTACGTTAGTTGGATGTGGAAGATGTTTAATCACCTCAATATTTGCTTTATCAAATTTCATACTCTTTCCTGATATTTGGTGCCTTAGGACCATATCCTCTTTTACCATAAAATGACATTTTTCCCAATTGAGCACTAGGTTAGTTTCCTCGCATCGTTTCAACACTTTCTCAAGATTACCCAAACATTCTTGAAACGAGTTCCCATAAACTGAAAAGTCATCCATGAAAATGTCCAAACCTTCTTAAAACATATCAGAAAAGATAACAGTCATGCATCTCATGAAAGTTGCCGGAGCATTGCATAATCCGAAGGGCATTCTTTTAAAGGCATATATACTGAAAGGGCACGTGAAAGTAGTTTTCTCTTGGTCACTGGGGTGAATTGGAATTTGATGATACCTTGAATACCCATCAAGAAAACAATAATAGTCTTTTCCTGCTAACCTGGCCAGCATTTGGTCAAGTAATGGCAATGGGAAGTGGTATTTTTTTGTTGCATCGTTCAGTTTCCTATTATCAATATATACCCTGCAACTAGTAACTGTTCGTGTTGAAATCAATTCATTCTTATTGTTCTCAACTACAGTTAGACCTCTCTTTTTTGGAACGCACTGGGTCGGGCTAACCCATTCTTTATTAGAGATAGCATAAATAATACATGCGTCTAACCATTTGATCAACTCCTTTTTTACGACTTTCTTAATGGTTGGATTAAGTCTCCATTGAGCATCCATTACATGTTTTTTTCCTTCCTCTAATATGATCTTATGTTGGCAGAATGCAGGATTGATTCCTTTGATATCAGCAATGGTCCACCCTCTCACATTTTTATACATCCTCAGGACATTCAGTAGAGCTTCTTCTTGTTTTTCATTTAAGTAAGAAACAATAATTACGGGTAATGTATTTTGTTCTCCTAGATATCCATACTTTAAATGCTTGGGTAATGGCTTTAATTCCAACTCATGGGGTTTAATGATGGATGGTACCATTTTTACCGAATTTGGTGTAATTTGTTCCAACTGTTCCTTACTTTGTCTCCACCAATACAGTTGGGTTACCATATGATTATTCTCTTTTTCTGCATTACCCCTTTCTTCTTCTATTTTATAGCTTGTTAATTCTTGCGTGTTGGACTCTAAGTGGTTACATTCTTGCTTTTTACTTCCTACAGCTTCCAATTCTAAGTTTTTTGTTTCATGAAATTCCTGCCAGACAAATTATTAATGCTAGATTTTTCCAAACCATTACCTCCTCCTGAGTTTTCGTCCAAATACTTCCCCTAGTCATAATATCAAATTTTTGTTTATTTTGACTATCCAAGCTGTAATAGAATTGTTGAATCTAAACCACAAAATGTATGCCTCTGCCTAGTATAGATTTAAGGATTGTTTTAAATCTATCCCATGCTTGCCTTAAGGTTTCAGTCATACATTGCTGAAAATAAAATAGTTGTATATAGCTACTTAATACCTTAGTCATCGTCAACGCTCGATGAAGAAATAGTTGCACAAAATTAGCTCAGGTAGTAATAGTGTCCGGGGGGAGTATTTCTAACCACATTTTTTCCTTCCCCTCTGGTGTAAACAGAATCAGCAGCAATTTGATAGTCTTTGGTGGAACTCCTGCATAGCTGACTGTGCTGCATATATGGTCAAAATTCCTCAGGAATGCTATGGGATCTTCATTAGTGTAGTCAACAAATCTAACATTATAAGTAATCCAGATTAAAAAAGCCGGGTTTAGTTAAAAATGTGTACTGTGAATAATAGGTCGAGATATACTACGTCACAACCAAGTTGCATCGAATAATGTCCCTTAGAACTGTATATTGTTAATGTGATATACTGTTAGAGCAAACCGTATCTACAACTTAACAATTTCCTCATTACACTTTAAAATGCAAAAATTAAAATCAATCTAGTGACATTGCTTTCTCGGCAACGGCGCCAACAACTTGACCACCTCTAGACGTACTAACATCTAGAGTATGAATACTGCAATAAAATAGAGAGTTATGAGGCGATATTTGCAAGTATACGGGTGGAGCTATAATATAGATTTTACAACAAATTAGATAAGTACTTTGAGGATCGTACCCTAGGAAGGCAAGTACTAAATCAATCTTAACCTAAACAATTAAATATCTAATTAATACTTTAAGTTAGTTATAGTATGATAATAAAATAAGAAATATATTTAGGGTTTGTAAAATAATAAAATGAAATAACATAATAAAAAAGAATTAAAATTGCAAGAGATATAGTCCAGACTGGCTTGGGGTAAATGTGTTCATGAATGGGCAATACCAATTTTGGGTTAATTCCCACCTTGCTAATTTTCCAGGGTTGTCAGGCTTAGGGTTTGTTTCACGTTCTTCCTTTTCCAAATAGTTGATCCGTTGAGTACCCCTACAAAACAATTAGGAGATCATGCCTCCACTCCATAATCCCTCATAAAAGGATTTAAGAGATGAGGATACTGAAGCCGAATTGAGTCCTCTAGCTCCAAAGTAGCATTTTCAATGCCATGACTTCTCCAAATCACTTTAACTAAAGGAATTGTCTTTCGCCTTAACACCTTGATTTCACAATCCAATATTTGAACAGGTTCTTCCTCAAACGTCAAATTTGATCGAACCTTGATCTCCTCTATTGGAAGAACATGTGAGGGGTTTGATCGATATTGTCTCACCATCGAGATATGAAATACATCGTAAATACAATCTAACTCAGAAGGCAATTCTAGTTGGTAAACTACATGACCAACCCTTTTAAGCACTCGGTAAGGACTAATGAACCTAAGGCTTAGCTTGCATTTTCGACCGAACCTCAAAATTTTCTTCCATGGAAAGACTTTAAGGAAAACCTAATCCCCCACATTGAACTCGATGTCCTTATGCTTTAAATCGGCATACGACTTTTGTCTATCAGAAGCTGCATTCAATCTATCTTGAATCAACCGAATTTTATCCTCGATTTTTGAAACCAATTATGGACCAATCAACTTCCTTTCACCCACCTTAGTCCAACAGAAAGGTGAGTGACATTTATGACCATAAAGAGCTTCGTAAGGTGCCATTTGGATACTTGACTAAAAACTATTACTGTAGGTGAAATCCACCATCGGAATAACTCTTCAACATGTCTTCTAGAATCTAAATAACTCTCTCTGATTGACCATTGAATTGTGGATGAAAATATGTAGTGAAATCCAACTGAGTACCCAAGGCCTCGTGCAATTTCTTCCAAAATCAAGACGTAAATCGAGGATCCCAATCTAAAATAATCGACACTAAAACTCCATGCAATATCACTATTTTGGAAATATGGAGCTTAGCTAACTTTCAAAGAGAATAATTATTGTGAATAGGAATAAAATGGGTGGACTTCGTCAATCTATCCACTATGACCCAAATTGAATCTTTCTTAGGTGTCAAATGCAACCCACTAATAAAATCCCTTGTCATTCTCTCACACTTCCACTGTGGAATTCAAATTGGTTGGAGCAACCCTGATGGAAACTGATGCTAAACCTTGTTGGCAAGTCAAACATTTTGATACAAACTTCATTGCTTCCCGTTTAAGACCCGACCACCAATACACTTCTCTCAAGTCATGATACATTTTAGTACTACTAGGATGAATAGCATAAGAGTTACTATGTGCTTCCTGATGTATAGAATGTCTCAAATTATGATCATTGGGCACACAGTAGCTCCCTCTAAAACACAAAATTCCATCAAAATTAATCCCAAAATCCTCAGTCGACCCATTATCATCCTATTTAAACTAAAGTACTAAAGATTAATACAAACTTTGTTTATCTTTCATTTCTTGAATCCAAATAGGCTTTACTTGCAATTTAGCCAAGATACCTCCATCACTATAAAGACTCAAGCGTGCAAACATAACCCTCAAGTCAGACATAGCCTTTCTACTTGAGGCATCGGTCACTACATTAGCCTTTCTGAGGTGATACTCAATCGTAAAGTCATAGTCTTTCACCAACTCAATCCACCTACGTTGTCTCAAATTAAGTTCATTTTGGGTAAGGAGGTATTTGAGACTTTTGTGATCGGTGTAGATAATACATTTCTCACCATACAAGTAATGTTTCCAGATTTTAAGAGCAAAGATAACAACTGCCAACTCCAAATCATGAGTAAGGTACTTGCATTCATGTGTCCTAAGCTATCTCGAGGCATAAGCTACAACCTTACTATCTAGCATTAAGACACATCTAAGCCCAACATGCGAGATGTCGTTATACACCACATACTCCTTACCAGATTCTGGTTGAATTAGAAGGGGAGCTTCCATCAACACATATTTTAACTTCTCAAAACTACCCCATTCCTCTTCGCCCTACTTAAAAGGAGTGTTCTTCCTTAATAGCTTAGTTAATGGGGCAACTATTAAGGAAAAACTCTCAACAAATCTTCGATAATACCTGGTAAAAGAAAGAAAACTATGAATCTCTGAGACATTCGTCGGTTGCTTCCAATCTAATATAGCTTCAACCTTTTTTGGATCTACGCGAATACCTTCAGCCGATACCATGTGACTCAGAAACATAACTTCTTTCAACCAAAATTCGTACTTACTAAGTTTAGCAAAAAGTTACTTTTCACGAAGTATCTATAGAACCACCCTAAAATGTTCATCATGCTCGATTTTTGTCTTGGAGTACATTAGGATGTCTTTAATGAATACAATGACGAACTGAATAAGGAAGGGCTGCAAGACATTATTCATAAGATCCATAAAGGTTGCCAGCGTATTAGTTAAACCAAAAGGCACGACAAGGAACTTATAATGTCCATAACGAGTCTTAAAGGCGGTCTTGAGAATATCAAATTCTTTTACCTTAAATTGGTAATACCCTGATCTCAAGTCAATTTTTGAGAAGACAGTTGCACCTCTAAGTTGATCTAATAGGTCGTTAATTCTTAGTAGAGGATACTTATTCTTGGTAGCCAATTTGTTCAGCTGTTGGTAATCAATGTAGAATCGAAGTGTACCATCCTTTTTTTTTCACAAACATAATTGGTGCGCCCAATGATGAAACACTGGGCCTAAAGAAACCTCTATCAAACAATTCCTGTAATTGAACCTTTAACTCCATAATCTCTTTAGGTGCCATGCGGTAGGGAGAATTGGACATTGGTTTCATTCCTGAAAACAATTCAATATCGAATTCCACGTCTCAATCTGAAAAATCCCTTTTCATGTATGCATGCATGCAAACTCGTTTTGAAAGGATTAAAAATTCAGCCCAAGGTTTTGAACCTTGACTTTGATACCATTAAATGGAACCTCTCAAACCTAGCCTATACGTTATGGCTGAATCGTGAAGGTCACATTGGACACCCAAAACATTGAAACTACTTTATCGCTGGTTAAAAACTTTACAGACGCACTCTTTTAATAAAACCGAAGTCACCTTTGTTAATTTGGGAAAACATTCTTTAATTAGCTCAATCTTTATTAATTCAAGTTAGTAGTACTGGCGTGGTTTTAGACAAACTCTTTTCCCATCTTTGCTTTTGAAAAATAACTTTGTTTATCTTAATTGCAGTGAAAAAAGAAAATTGATTTAAAAACCCAATTATTAATTAAGCCAAGTAAAATGCTTAATCCATTTTTAGTATATAATAAATAATCAATCTCATGTATGAAACTATGCATGCATGAAAAATCCCCAAAACAAAAATAGTCCCAAACCACACTTTAAATAACATTACAGTCCAAAAACTGAATAAATTTAGAGAACTTTAAATAAAATTTAATGTAAAATAAATGTGAAGTCCGACGTCTATCATATGTCTGCATGCCAAACCCGTTCCTAATTCCGTTCATTACATGAGAAGTTGAGGTAATGGGGTGAGCTTAACAAACTCAGTGTGAGTCTAAAGAAATAAGCATTTAGCATACATCCATTGTCACATGAATCCAAATATCACAATCAAACAACTATAAAAATATTTTAATGAACCATGATCATGATATAATGCACATGTGAGTTCCTACCCCAACCATCCGCTACACATTACGAGTTTCCCATAACCCCTATACCAAACTCCAATGAATACGAGCAAAGTTCAATGTGGTAAAACCACCGAACAATCATAAATGCAGAAAATATGCCGAATAACGAATAATGCAATGAAATAGCCAATCTCCATTGTACTTTGGTGCAGTGCACTGACTACAAATAAATGCGGACTTAATATGCTGCAGGTACTCCACAAAACTTCTCCGTCAACCACAATAATAATCCACTACAATGCACATGCAATATGTCATACAATCTCATACATATGCAGAATTCAATATTTTCACAATTTAGCTCGAATTATCAAATATTTTCAGTGAATAGGATCATGGATCCCCTTTTGATTTACCATTCAGTTGGTATCATTCAACAAATCACAATTTCATGCATTCTTACAAAATTTTTGTTTGTGCATGTATAACAATCTTTCAAACATTTCACAACAAATTACTCGTATGAATATATCATGTATAAGCCATATTTTCATTCAGAATCATGCAACCAATCATGCATCACATTAACTAACATTTCACAACAATATCAATCATGCAATCAATCAATCAAACTAGCAACTTTGCTAGCATGCCAAATAGTTAAGGCTCAAAACGTACCTAGTTCGGCCATATACAAATTTAATTACTCAGCTATTTAGCCAAGCTCGATCAGAAAGATAAATATTCAATTATATCATTAAAATCATTATTAACAATCAAATTTTTGAGTTAGGACCCACACCATATTTTTCGCTCTTCTGCAGCACACTTGTAAATCTCACGATTTCTCTAATAAGCTTTAAAATTAACCTAAAATAAAAATTAGCATTAAACTCAATTATTGTACCTACTAAATAGCCTCCAAACACCCACTTATGGGTTCAATCCGATCTTTAAAATTATAACTATTTTTAGAATCCAAACTAGTTAGATTTTTTTACATTGATTTGATGCAAACCGTATGCGCGAATGTCTTTCAGCTTCACTGTTGGTTTGGGGCATTTAAGTCGGCCCCTAGCATATTTAAATACTGTAAAATAAGTAGCTAATCCATGATTAAAATTATTTATTTAATCAATTAACAATCTTTTCCCAATATCTAAACCAAAACTATAAACTAGTTTACAATCAACCGCACATACACTTCCCGAATTGTCAGATCTGAATTGTTGATTGATCAAGATTTATTTTTCCTAATGAAAACATAATTAAAGGCTAATTAGGAGGGTTTGAAAAACCCAAGATAAATCTGGAAAAATATGGAAAAACTTAAAAGAATAAACAACCCCCTTTCTTGCCCATAGGGGGGTTGAAGAACCCAAGATAATTCTGAAAAAATATGGGAAAACTTAAAGAAGTAACAACCCTTTTCTTGCCCATAGGGGCTGATTAAAAGCCACATTTAAGATTACATAAAAAGCTGGAAAAATTCCCTTTAAATCAGTAAAAATCCCTTAAATTCCAGATCTAAAATTTTTGGTTTTTAACTCTCAAGATTCATCAAGAAACTAAGTGATAGGGGTAGCAATGACATTTCTTGGCAACAATGGGAATCGATCTTGGAGATCCTAAATTTTAGATTTAGGACTGAAAATTGAAGGGGGAAATGGCACTGAGATTGAGAACAAGATGGTGCAAAATCTTGTGGAAAAAAGAAAAGAAAAATATGGTAGATCAAGAAGCTATAGGCGGTGGCAACAACGATGAAAGTAAGAAATATTGAAAAGGAAGGAGGAGAGGAGAAGGGAGAGATGACTAGAGTGCAAAAAGTGGGATTAAAGGTTGATCAATTTGTTTAAAAATAATATTTACTCAAGGGTAAGGGTAACAAATTCAAAGTCCAGGTTCCTGCTCGTATCCCAATATCTGATGCGATGTCCAAAATTACGAAAAATATCAAAACTGATACGTTGAATAATGGACTTATGTCTGTGAATGGAGGGCTATTAGGTTAGTGCTGTTGGTGCTTCTTCTATTTAAAATGGTTTGGTCTTCTTCTCTCTTTTTGATTATGATGTTACCGAATATTTTTGTGTGGAATTGTCAAGGGGGAGCTACTCCTAAATTTGCTACAGTAGTTAGAAGTTATTTTTTTGATTATGATTTTGAGATTGCAGCCTTTCTTGAGACTAGAATTAGTGGTCTAAAGGTTGATAAAATTATCTCCAAGCTTGGGTTTGATTGCTCGCACAGGATTGAAGCTCAAGGCTTCTCCGGAGGTTTGTGGGTTTGCTGGAAAAAAGGTGTTTAGGTTCATGTTATTTATAATGATCCACAATTTGTACACTACTACATCAAGAAAAACTCAATTTTGCAGAAGTTGTTTATGACTTTCGTTTATGGTAGCCCAGACAAACGATTACGTAGTTTTCTTTGGGAAAGGTTGGATCACTTAGCTCAATCGATTAAGGACCCTTAGGTGTTGTTAGGGGACTTTAACTCAATTTTATCACCAGATGAGAAGAGAGGGGGTCGACCAACAATCTAAGGTTGTAAGTAGTTCCAGAAATTCATTTAAGATAATAGATTACGGGACCTTGGTTTTAAGGGTCCGAATTTACTTGGCGAAGAGGCGTTGATTTTGAAAGGTTGGACAGGGCAATTGGGAATAATGAGTGGTTTTGTTCTTTCCCAGACACTATTTTGTTTCACCTTCCTCAGCTTAAATCAGATCATCGTCCCATTTTAATCTCTTCTCAATCGACTAGACATATTCGGTATAACAGGCCATTTCATTTTTTGGCTTATTGGATCTAACACCCTTCCTTCTTGCAACTTATTCAGGATAGTTGGAAAATGAGTTTCGATATGCCAACCATTCTTGTTTCTCTTATTGCAGATCTAAGAAAGTGGAATAAAGAAGTGTATGGACATATAGCCATTAGAAAGCGTTTGTTGGCTTGTCAGATCGAAAGTGCCCAAGCTGCTCTGGATCGTAAGTACTCGAAGTTTCTTTTGAATCTTGAAATGGACCTACGTTTCGAATTTGAAAAATTTCTTGATGAAGAAGATCTACTTTAGATGCAAAAATCCTGGGTAGATTGGATTCAACAAGGAGACAAAAACACCAAGTTTTTTCATATCAAAACTCTCTCTAGGCGTAAGTTTAACAGGATCTCTACTTTGAAGATCGATAGTGTTTGGTGTTATGATGATAATGAACTTCAGTTAGAAGCTGCCAATTTTTTCTCATCGTTGTATTCTTTGTCTAACAAAAACCAAACTATGTTTCTTTTACATGGGGTCTTCCTTCGCATAAATCTACATGATATGGGGTCTCTAAGTATAGAAGTTATAGTTGAGGAGATCCGTGACACTGTATTTAGCATGGGACCCTTGAAGGCTCCAGGACTTGATGGTCTCCAAGCTTTATTCTATCAGAACCAATGGGAGACTGTTGGACAGGATGTGTGTAACTGGGTCCGTGGTGTGTTCTCGGGCTAGCCTATTGATCGAAGTATTAACAATACTTTTTTGGTTCTTATTCCAAAAAAGCCAAAGCTCTGAGTCCATTTCCCACTTTCGTCCAATAAGCCTCTGTAATGTCTTATTTAAGATCGTGGCAAAGACTATTATCAATCGTTTCAATCCTACTTTTCCCTCACTTATTGCACAGAACCAAGTGAGCTTTATCGCTGGAAGATATATTACAGATAACATTATTGTGGCTCAAGAAATAGTGGATTCGATGCGCATCAAGAAAGGGAAAAAGGGCTGGATGGCTATAAAAGTAGACTTGGAAAAGGCGTATGATCGAATTCGATGGGACTTTATTGAAGATACCTTGTTGGATGTTGGTTTTCCAGTGCCATTGGTAAGAGTGATCATGGAATGCTTGTCTTCTGTCTCTATGCATGTTGTGTGAAATGATAATCTTTCGGATGTATTCTGCCCATCGAAAGGTATACGTCAAGGCTGCCCACTTTCACCATACATTTTTATTCTTTGTATGGAAAGGTTGGGACACCTTATCCATAAAAACGTAGATGATAAGGCTTGGAAGCCTATTTCTTTAAGGAAGAATGGACCAAAAAATTCACACCTCTTCTTCGTTGATGACTTATTTTTGTTTATTGAAGCAGATATCGAACAAGGAAGGATGATTAGGGATGTTTTGGACAGTTTTGGGTGGGCATCGGGACACAAGGTTAATGCCCAAAAAATGAATGTTCTTTTCAAAAAATTTGCATCTGATGCTACTGCCGAGATTTATAGTGTTCTTGGGTTTAATGCAACAAATGAGTTGGGAACTTACTTGGGCATACCTTTGTTACATCAATGAGTGACAACTAGTACCTTCAAATTTGTGATTGATAAGGTTCAGAAGAAACTGGATGGATGGAATGCTAAATTCCTTTCTTTGATAGAGAGAGTTACTCTTGCTCGGTCTGTTATTTTGGCTATTCCCAATTATTTTATGCAAACTATCAAGATCCTTATAAGTGTTTGTGCAACCATAAAAAAATAGCCTGGGACTTTGTTTGGGGAAAATCATCAACCAGTTATAAGCTTTCCTTAGTTAATTGGTTGGATTGTTTTCAACCAATATTGATTGGGGGGTTAGGTATTCGCAGCCTTAAGACTCAAAATGACTCATTCTTGCTGAAATTGGGTTTTAACATACTTACGAATATGTATGCATTATGGGCTAGAGTTCTTCAATCTAAGTATAAGCTTACGGATGTGGTCCTTCTTGATATTTTGAGAAGTCAGTGTTCATTTTTTTGTAGATCTCTTGCGAAAAGCTGGCCACTTTTATGTCAAAAAATTGGATGGTCAATGGGTGATGAACTCTTATTAAATTTTGGATAGATACTTGGATTATGGATATTGCTCCTCTAATCAATTTCTGTCTTAATACAAATCTTATTGACTACTCGGCTACGCTTCGTGATATGACTACAACTGATGGTAACTGTAACTAGATCTATCTGAACAGGATTTTGGATAATAATACCCTTTCTTATATTGCAGGTATCCCTGTCCCAAACCCATTAGTTGATTCTAATGCTTTGGTTTTGATATGCTCGGCTAATGGAGTTTTTACGATTAAGTCAGCCTATAACTCTCTCATGGTAAATAACTTATGTCATGTGGAAGGAAAATGAAGGCTTGCTTGGAACTTTGATGGCCTACTATGTGCCTAACAATTCTTTTGGCTAGTTTTTAAAGAACGATTACTCACTAATGCTAAATGTTACAGAAGAGGTATGTCTGATAACCCTTTCTGTAAGCTTTGTGGCAGTGCTAATGAATCTATTATTCATGTTCTTCGAGACTGTTGTAAAGTTATGGATGTTTGGAAGTAATTTATTCCTTCAAGGATTATGATGAAGTTTTTCTCCTATCCTTTGGAATGTTGGATTACTGCAAATTTGGAAAATAAATTTGGGCTAGTCTTCTATAGGTTTGATTGGCAATCCCTCTTTGGGATTTTATTCTAGAAAATATGGAAATAAAGAAATCTATTTGTTTTCCAATATGAGCAGTTCAACAGTACTAAAATTGTCCAATCTAGTTGGTGTTGGACAAAACCCACGAAGCATAGGTTGGGATGAATAGATGGTTTAAATGTGCAACAATTCCAAAAACAACAATAGAAACCACCAACGCTAGGATCCATTAAATTGAATACGAATGGGGCACGTAATCCTTATTCGGGGATAGTGTCTTCGACAATTGTGGCTAGGGATAATTACGACAATTGGATTTGAAGAGTTAAAAGAAACATTGGGAGATGTACCATTGAGCAAGCCGAGCTATGGGCTATTTATGATGGCCTCCAATATGCATGCAAGACAAAATGGAAAAACGTTATTGTAGAAACAGATTATGTTCTTATTATTTAATCTATCCAAGGTAGATTTCAAGGTCAACTGAATAGAGAGTTAGCTACAAGAATTATTGAATTGTGTCTAAGACAATGGAAGGTAAAGATCCAATATATCTCGAGGGAGGCTAATACGACTGCACATACTCTTGCCGGCTTGATGAAGCAATTTCCTGTTGGCCTACATGTTTTCAAAATATTCCTTTAGTGGTAGCAGATCAATTATGAAGAGAGAAATTTGCATCCAGATTTGGATATGATGGTTCATGTGTAATTGTTTTATTTTATAAAAATATATTTATACCAGGTCTACAAGGGTATGGACGACACACACATTAAAAAAGGGATTTTGCAAAATTTAATTATTTTGCAAGGGAAGGGATTCGAACTTGGAACCTTAATCTACTTTCCATGCTTTTCCATTTATCAATTAACCACCAGGCTATTTCCTTATTTTTGAAATAATTTTGCATTCTCATTAATCTAAAATTTGGGATGTTACAAGTACAAGATAGAGATAATCTCAATAAACAACCCTAAATCCCGAAAGAACAAATCACTCTGGCTAAAATCCAAAATTCCCCAAAACTCGCAAAATTCTCTTAATCTCAAAGATGATCAATATTGTTATTTTAAGTTACAACAACCTCTTTCATAGGCTAAATCTATAGATTAAATATGACTATAATAACCTAGATTAATCAGAGTTTAACTAGGAGAAGAAAACCTGGTTGAATTGGTGAACACTTTGCCACGTCGCAACATCGCATGCTCCTCATCAGGACGTTGTTCTTCGCGTCATTGAGATGTGGCCAATCTTCTCTTCGGGACGTCGTGGTCGTCTTGTCACTTCGTCGAGACGTCGACTTGTAAATACAAGGCACACTCCTCAGATTCCATTTTTGAGAAATGAAAGTTCTAGGTGTTAAATTGATAGATTTTAAGTTTAGATGTGAAAAAAAGATTAAATTGTAAAACTCAATTGATAGTTTCATACATTAGGGAATAAATTGCATAAATTGTGAAATTGACAGTAGGAATAGTAAATAAGAGGTCCCTAATTAATTATGGTAAAATCAAATTTCAATTTGGAGCTTTAAATATAAAATTATGCTAATCTTGATTTTTGGACTAAATTCTAAAATATCTATGAGTTTATAACTGATTGTGATTTAAGCTAGACTTTAATATTATGTATTGTCAGATTATAATTTTTAGCTAAAGGCAACACGTGAGCATCAAGAGAGAAAGGAAATACGAGATCCGACGATGAGTAACCCGAGTGTTCGGTTTGTATTTCTATAATTTGAAATACTTGAATTGCTACATATTTCTATGATTTTGCATGGTATGATATTGAGGTAAGTTAAATATTATTGATCGAATTGTATTAGTATGAATTTGATTAATTATTGAGATAGAAGACTGAATTGAATAAAATTAAATATAGTATAACTTAATGAAAATGTGAAATTGGATTTGAATTGAGATGACTCATTTTATGCCATATATATATTAATGAATTGATTAACGATTTGGAAGTATGAAATGCAAAATTGAGCTATATTATGAATTGGATGATTTGTTACTCTATTACCTGTTCGGACAGAGTCAGATATAATTGGCATGCCATAGGATAGATTGAGTACAGGTTGCTTCGACTATAGGTCGATGAGTGCTGGGGAAAATATTTACTTCGGTTATAACAATGAGGCACTAGTGCCAAATTGGTATGTTGGTTGGATCCGTGTATCTATTCGAGTCCAAGTCAGGTTAATAGGAAAATAATAATATGAATATTCATTGCCAATTGGTTAAATGATGATTGGAATTGTTTATATGCTACTAAGTTGATTTACAAACATTAAATGTCAAGGCATGTAAAATATTACGCAAAATGAATAATGATTCGGAAAGCCAATCTGATAAGATATGAGATTATTCATTTGCCTTGGTAATGGATTGAAGCATGATTATATGTTATATGGTCTATTTGCATTGATCAATTGTATAAGCAAGGACATTGCATGTTATTGACTATTGCAAAAGTTATATTGTTTGAATTATAGAAATATCACTAAGTTTTATCGCTCAGCGTACAATTTTATTTTCTCATGCACATGTTAGGTATAAAGCGTGATACTGAGCAACACCTTCAACATCTAGACAAGATCCTAGACTCAACAAGGTTTGTATAAACCTCTTTTGTTAGTTATAAAGCATGCACCTACATTGAGTGAAAACAATATAAAAACCTAAGTATAAACGCACATATTGTCTTATGGTTAATGTATGAGTTTTGGTTAAATGTATATATCTTGCAATGATGTTAAAGGTAGTTTACTTTGGTATGATTTGTGGCAAATGCAAATGAACTTGGGAATAGGTATTTGTGTGAATGTTTTTAAATGGTTTGCATTAAGAAAATGACTTGTGTGTGTTAGGGTATTAGTCTAATATTATATAAGGTATTGGATTGCAGGAATTGACATTAAATAGATTTCAAGCACCTTCTTAATTGAGAAAAAAATCGAACTTGTCAAACTCCCAAATGAGTCCATCAAGTACGCCTTCCCAATCATCACATTAGTATCCTTGACCACCTGAACCTCTTTATTTGGAAAAAATAAGTTGAACCTACTATTGGAAGATAGTTCCCAACCTTGGCCAATTTGTTCCTAGCCAGCCTAAAGGTTCTCGGAAACAAAGATTTCAAGGGTTTGTCAGACACCCATTTATCAAACCAAAATTAATTGCTTTTTCCATTGCCAACTCACCAACGACACCCTTCATTACGAATGGATTGTTGGTTTTCTCATGGAATACTAGACATATTCTTCTTCTCAGCACAATAGGAAATTCAAGCTTGATTGCCCATCCCATACTTAGATATTGACATATAGCCACCATTGCTTAGAGAGAAGGGATTTATTATTTTTATTTCTAAATTACCAATACCAAGCAAATTTTCTATTTAATGTTGATTTATGATTATT
>CM025142.1:24928471-24943303 GCA_013467495.1 Gossypium gossypioides | reverse complement strand
CATTCCGTGAAATTGTAGACCATAAAAATATAATAAAAAATAAATTTTTTTCTCGTCGAATTTGTGGTCTTGAAACCACTGTTTCGATTAGGCCCAAAATCGGGCTGTTACAATTTCACATCAAATCCTTGTAGTTTTACCATTTTAACAATTTAGTCCCTAATCGATAAATTCATCAAAAATCACTTAATAAACTACTTTTAAAAGCCAACTAACACTTCAAATTCATCATTTAACAACTAAAATCACAAGGTTCATCAATGGTAAAAATTAAAATCTTTAACAGTTTCAAAATCGAAGGTATAGGCTAGTTGACCTAGATGCAATGATCTCAAAAGCATCAAAATTATCAAAAACGGGTAAGAATTACTTACCATGCATTAGAATATATGCTAGTCGAACCTTATAAACAAAAATGGTGTTTATTCCTCCCCATTCAGTCATGAAAAACCAAGAATGAAGAAGATGGCCACTAAATCTTTTTGTTTGTCTTACAATATTTATTTAATTACCATATTACCCTTGCTTATAAACTAAAATTGTTTAAAAATTACACCTTGAAATCGTCCATTAATAAAAACAAGGTATAATTACCTTTTAAAATCCTAAATTCATGGTTCTTTAACCCTTTAATACAATTCAACTAATAGCGATTGACTTTTTCAACTTTTACGATTTAGTCCTTTTTGCTTAATTAACTATCGAAATGTTAAAATTTTTCAACGAAAATTTAATACCATCTTAATAAAATTTTGTAAATATTTATAAAAGAAATTTAGGGCTCGATTTATAAAAACGAGGTCCCGATACCTTATTTTCTAAAACCACTTGACCTTAAGGTCTTTTCACTTGAGCTTAATAAATTGCTTAAAATACATAAATTATCAAATCAAAAACCTTTTTTAAAATCATATTTGACTCGTAAATATTAAATAATAATATTTATGAACTTACTTGTCAAACTTGGTGGCCCTAAAATCACTATTTTTGCCACCACTGAAAAACGAACTGTTACAAATATAAAATAAAGTAAAATTTAGCATGTGAATTTAGAAAAATTTCAAGTGTTTGAAAGTTGATTTGGGATGATATTGAATTCGATTGAAAGTATTAAGGGTTAAAAGTGAAAATTTAAATAGTTTTGGTGTTAAGGACTAAATTGAATTTAATGTAAAGTTTAGGAAAAAATTGTATTAGAATTTGATATATTAAATTTAATCATTATATAGATCAAGAATAGAATCGTACGGAAGATAACCAAGGAAAAGGGAAAATCGCGGATTAGTCCCTACGAGTCAACTGATAGCATATCTTAGGTAAGTTCATAGTATAGACATATGTATATATTTATGATTTGTGTTGTTATGAATTTATTAATTAAATTGTGATTGAAACGCTAATGCAATATTGAAGTTATGAACTGTTTATAGTTAAGTACAAGGTGAGTAAGTACCTATTCGAAAATTGACAAACATATGTGAAACACGAAAGTATAAGATTTCGAAAAGAACATAATTGATTTCCAACATGTGTATGGATATTTCTAAAGTGCCCCTGGATGTTAAATGTGATAATTTTGTTAAAATGCTTGTTGAACGTAATAAACAATTAGGATATGATTGGCATACTAATAGGGTTAGAATGTGTGCTTGTATAAGTTTGTACTTTAGTGCCTCTATATGCACTTCGATGCCTCTGTTTGCATTTCAATGCTCTCTAGTGTGTTTTAGGGTACCCGAGTATCTAAGTCATGTTACTATAGCTCATCGGGCCATATGTTGAAATAAATTATATGTATTGAATTTATGAAGTATTTGGATATGATATGTTTATATGAATATTGAAATGTTAAGTGATGGAATTTGAATAATTAATGGTTATGTGTTTAAAAGTTGTTTGAAACGACATTGAAATGATTGGAAAGTTTATAGTTATATGTATGAAATGCTCGCTTTGTAAATGCAATATTGGTGACAGAGTTATGTGTTTAAAAGAAATGGAATATGAATATGAATTGACATTATCAATTAGTTAATAAGATTTTTATTTATTTATCTATTGTTAATAAGATTTTTATTTATTTATCTATTGTTGAACCTTTCCTATTGTAAACGCTCACCTTATTGTTGTAAATGTCTTGACATGAATTCGTATTACATTAGTTATATTTGTTTACTTAATTGTAAACTAAGGTAAGAATTTTGTATAAGTATTTATGAACTTACTAAGCTATATAAGCTTACTATGTTACATTTACTATTTTTTGTAGATTACGTTTTGCGGAACTGGTCGGACGAGTCAACTTCAGAGCTCACACTATCCATCCTTTGTTTTGTAGTTTTTTACTTGATTATTTTTGTTTGTGGCATGTATATAGGGCTTTGAAGTTAATGAGTTTAGACTTTTAGCTGGATTTGTAAATTTGGTTCATAATGATATATAATAGTAATATCATGTTTTGTGTTTAATTTGTGATGTTGGTGGAAAAGTCTAATTGAATAGTCTTGATGGCTATAATGGGTGGAGAAATGTTTTGTGTCATTAATATGGCAAGCATGAATTGATGTTTGTTACATTGATATGGTAGTAGCTTTGATGTATTATTCGTGCATAAGTGTGAAGAGGACATTATGGTTTAATATTGTAGTTTTGGGTAAATATGTTGGTCCTTGATATGTGGTATAAATGAATGAGCTTAGCATTTGGTATTTGGAGCTTTGATGATGTTTGAATAATATTCATTAAATGGTTATGTTTTTGGTTATATTGCTTGTTCATATATATGTATAAATTATAGAGCCAATGAGAGCATATTGGTTAGGCACTTAGGTTGTATGGTTTTGGTATGTTTTAGATGTGTTCATATGTGTTTTGAATAGGGTGAAAGTGGTTGGAAATGGTTTGGCTTGATACCTAAGAAATGGTTGATGAATTGGCTTGAATGTGAAGTCATTTGGTTGAACACGGCCTGAGACACAGGTTGTCACATGGCCGTGTGCCACACACGGCCACCCCACACGACTGTGTGTCTTATTGATTTTTAGGTTGAGGATTTTCCACACAAGTTTAGTTTGTTACACTGCCTAGCGACACAACCATGAGAACCTATTTTAATTTGTAGATAGTCTAGGGACATGGGCATGTGAAAAAGTCACCCGGCTGTGTCTGAGGCCACATAGGCTGGTCTCTTTCATACGGCCTGGTCACACGACCGTGTGACCATTGTTTTCAATTTTTACCTTCTTTTTTTTATTTTGATTTGATTTAATCCCTGATTGTTTCTAAATAATTTTTAAGGCCTTGTAAGCTCGAGTTAAGCTTCATATATGATTGAATGACATGTTTATTAAATGAAATTATTGTTGATTTTTTCAAAAATAAATTTTTTAAAATGAAGTGTTCTACTTGTGTTCTGTTAATTGTTGTAACTTCTTGTAACCCTAATTTGGTGACGGTGACGGTGACGGGTGAGAGGTGTTACAGATAGCCCATACGGGCACTTGCTTGAAGAATAGTCTTTGCGAACTTTTTCTTGAAAGATAGTCTATACAGACTATTGCTTGAAAGATAGTCTATACAGACACTTGCTTGAAAGATAGTCGGTAAGGACTCTTATATGAAGAAGACCTATGTTGTCACACCCCGAAGTGTGGCTTAAATTTCTAAGATATTTGTTAATGTTGAGTTTATTTTATTTTCTACTTAGGCTTGTAACTGGGCCTTTGTTTAATACTAGCTTGTTAAGAGCTTTTGAAAACCCTATCTTTCCCTCCTCATATTTTTCCTATGTGTTGCATATTCCTAGTGCCATAACACTAATGTGCAAAAAACCCTATGTATTTAAGCATCCTTCATTATTCGCTTATTTTGTGCCGCCCCTAACCCTAGCATTTTCAGTTTCTCTCCTCCTTCCTCTCTAGCATCATGTTTCTTTTCTCTTTTTTTTTTCTTTTCCCTTTTCTCCCTTGCAATATCCCCATCTTCTCTTCTCTTTTCTTTTGATCCTCTTCCTCTCTTTTCTTCCTAGTCGCCACACCTTGCACCCCTTTAAATCGTCAATTTTCTTCTTCTTGTCAAATTATCTCCTATTCATTCGAATCCTATCGACGTTTGGGACTGTTGATGATAGAATCATTTCAAGTTGCGGTAGATTGGTAAGTAAAACTCTCTTGTATCGGGTAAAAATTTGATCTCGAATTTGTAATTGAGTTTTGGTTTTGCTCTCTTTTGTCTTTGTTAATCAATTTTCTTCAGTTCCTAGATCTGGCTAATGTCAATTCTAGTTTTGAGTATTTTGTGTGTATGTCAATCGAAGAACCAAATCAAGATGGGAATGGATCAGATCTGAACTGTAGGAGTGCATCGAATGAGTGAGGGTGCTGCACGAGTGTGTACAGTGAGGTGTGGGCCTTAATGTCAAGTGTTGTCATGTGTCTGTAAGTGTTTTTCCAAATGTATGAGTGTTTATTCGTGTGTTATTTGAATGCCTGAGCTCTGGTGGGTACAAGGTTTAGCGAATAATACTAAGGTATTTTGATTGAAGGAGTGGTATTGGCCCAGGTACATTTCAGGCATATAGAGTGGGCATATATAGCTATGTGTTTTAGTTAATGAAAACTCTATGTCAGATGGCTATGTCAGATGGCTATGTCAATTGGAATAAGGTAGTGACTAAGTGGAAGGGTAATGAGAATGTGAGTTCACATCAGAATAATGGGGCACCTTTAATCGTAGTACTGTGCAACTTATGTTGTATGGTAAGTTGGTTAGGAACCAAGTGAATGTGAACCGGAATAGTTAAAAGAGAAAGGGGTACTCGAGTAGGTTTCTTGAAAGTTATGGACTTTTAGATAAGGCAATATAGGAAAATGTGACACTTGTCAAGTTCCAATAGGGACTTAGATTATATTAATGTATATTCAGGATTTGAATAAGGGAGTTCTCTTCTTTCTTCTTCCAGAATATTTTTTTTTTGAGGGTTAAGAAGCAAAAAGGGGTATTTTTTGAGTTGGAGATAAAGTTAAGGATTATAGGGATGATTCTCAATGTCAAGGTAAGTTTTATGACTTCGAGTGTTATGAAAGATTAGGCCTCTAAGAATGCATGAACCATAGAATAAAGAAGTAAGACTTTATATATGGGTTATTTGGCTTAGAGATGATGACAAGGTTAATTGAATGAGTTTTGATGGTGTTTTTCTGTATTCTAAAGCAGTGGTTGCTGTAGTATCTTGATGAAGGTTGGATTTGAAGTTCAAACTGCTACATATGGTGGTCAAGTGAGTCCCTAAGCCGACTTTTGCTTGTATGTTGTTCATGTGAATGTTTTCATGAATGGTGATTGAACTATGTAATCGAACTTGAAAAGTATGGAATGGTAATGATGTTATTGCATGTGTGTTTGATGAATTTTGTATGTGTAGTATTTAGGAAATCTGAGGAGTGAGTAAGTGGTTTGAATCTTGAAAGTTAAAAGAAAAAAAAGATGTTATGATGAATATGTTGATGTGTGAAGATTAGTTGAGGGCTGCATGTATGACTCGTATGAATCTTACAGGTATAGAGTATGTGATAAATAATTTGAATTTGAAGCTTGATTGTATGGGTATGTTTTGAATGTTTGAGGTGAATAGTGTGTTAAATTTAAATGGTGTCAATGCATGAAAGGTCTACTAGCGAGTCTGTGTCTGTCTATATAGAGTCATCTAAAGGGGTCCATCGAGACTTTAAACACGACCTTTAAAAGGAAAGTCCATGGACATGACACCATATCATGTAAGACCATAGCTAGTGGGTTATGACATCATATGAAAAGAACTAAAGGAAGGTTATTACCTAAAAGGGTTTTCTGCGTGACCCAAGCAAATAAGGGGCAAACCTCCCGAAATGTGAGTCTAGACGAATCCCTATCATGAAAATGCAAAAAGGCTTTTTGGCTAATTTATGAAAAGGAAGCCTTCGTGACAATTTATGAAGAAAATGTCTTTGTGGCATACCCATAAGAATGGCATTCACAGTAAACTCTAAAGGAACGATAGTGGTAATGAATTCAGAAGGAGAAGCCCCTATGGCGTATCATATTATACATTGGATGAGTAATTCTAATGAGCTTCTCTTGTAGTGAGCTTTGTATGAACTGTTATAGCGTATCATGTATGGTCTTAAGATAAGAATAGAGAAACCGAAATGCGCCAGAGCATGTGGTGAATTCAAAGTATGGGTTAATTAGATTTGAACAAATCTGAGTAAAGGTTGTGTTCAGTAAATTGAATAATGTTATTTGTCTCTAGTTATTGGAAGAGAAAGGGTATTCTCTAAAAAGGATCAAATCGTATAATTAAAGAATGTATCTTCTATCTAAGTACGAAATTATTCATGGATTGTGACGAAACGATGACCTAGAGTATGTATGTAAGAATATTAGTATTTTGTCTGTATTGATCCTAGAATGAGAATGGTTAAAGAATCAGGAAAGGGCAAAGTGAAGAATATGAGTAAGGTTTCGAAGAGGCGAGGGGTAAGGTATGACATCTATGGTATAAAGAATGAAATTCTAGAATGGTTTTCCCTAGAGACAGGTTGAACATTAGGAAGAACAAGAGGGTTATTTGAGTGACCAGATGTGATGTACAAACACGATTAAGGTAACTGGTGTTTAACTCGCTAAGTTCTCATGAACTTACCTCTCTGTTTTATGTTATAGGTAAGCTGATTTGGGTCTACACCGGGAGGGATGACGCTAGGGCTACGCCAAAGGAGTGGCGAGATAGGCTATTATGCATACTAAAGGAACTTGGGTTGGCGTGATTGAGTTTGATTTAACAAATAGAAATAATGTAGTTAAGTTATGAAATCCAACTATAAGTGCTTGTAACTGAAATCTCTTGTACAATAATCGTAGTTGTTTGTTGCATATTGATTTATATTTTGGTTGGAAGATTATTTTAAATAAGATGTAATGGTTGAAAATTTGTACAAGTATATCAAGTTTAAGACTGTATTAGTGTTGTAACACCCGAGATCCGAATTCGACGAATCAGATCAGGTTGAGGGCGTTACAGTTATGGTTGATGATTTTGTCTAATAATGTTAGTTATGTTATTCTAACGATTTTGATTGTGACAAGTAACACCAGATCTAGTTAGAAAATAACCTTTGATGAGGTACTGAGAAACTGATGGATCAACACTTGGAAACAAAGACGTGTATGGTAGATCTAGTTGTAGTGTTGCCATTTATTTTCTGAATTGTGTTTGTTGAATATGTGATTGATGTTGTTTGTGTTAATTTTTCATGTTTTACTCTCGTATGCCTACTGTTACTGCCTAAAGAACAAACTATTACATTTCGAATGATAATAGCATGTCAACACTGTCACTGTTACTATTTTCTTACTTTGATAACGTGCCATACTATTGCATTGGGTCTTGGGTTATTGAAGGTGGAAGTACATGCTTTAAAAGTCGAATCGATTCACCGATCAAATTTACTGTTATACTAGCGGTTTATCCATAAATACTATTTTGGTGTGTAGGGTTGGATTGGGTAGTGTATTGCACTGACTTTCATAAGCATGCTGCTACTTATTGTGTTTTCTATGGATATTGTGAAACTGATACGTACTGTACACGACTTGCTTGTATGCTATTATGTACTGCTTAATATGATTGTTGCTCACATGTTAAGACCATATTGAGCTTTATAGCTCACTCCTTAGTTTCCCATCTTTTCCGGTAACCCATGAAGTTAGGGCTCGGACTCGGCATTCGGAGGACTGTCGTTAGATTTTACAAAAAATAAAACAAAAATGTATTTTCATTTTCAACTTATTTCACAATTTCTACATGGTTTTTCTTTGTATAAATGAATTGTGGCATGGACTTGGTTATTTCATTGGTTTGGACTTTGCATATTACATTATATCATAAAAATCGGATAATATTTATTATTTGTTTTTAATCATGAAAAGGTATCATTTTTTTAATTAATGAATAAAACTTTGGTCTCAAATTTTCAATAATAAAATATGAGATATAATCAAATTTTAATTTTAACTAAAAAATAAATTCAATTTTTAAATGGCTTTAAACTTAGCAACTTCTGATTTTCGATATAAAAAGATAACATATTTTTTTAAAAAACACGATAAAAGCAAATTCTGATTTTCGATCGATAAACAAGTTCATTAAAACAATAATGAGTTTAGATGTGTACTAAAATTGATTTTTTTTTGGCCATTTCAGTGGCTAATGTGACCTTCATAATTTGGCTGCAAAGTTTAGGTTAGGTTGGGAAGGTTAAATTTGGTGGTATCAGAACAATGTTTTTAAAACTCAGACTGTGGGATTAGTAAGTTCTGCATACATATTTTTTTAAAAAGGGTTTATCGAGTACCATGCCACAAAAACTTTGACGATGTTTTCAAAATAATTCCAAAACTCTGATTTTATCCCTAAATAACTACTGTATTTTCTAAAATAGTATATACACGTTAGAATTTAGACATTCGGGAATTCACTATGAGCACCCAAGGTAGGCCATGTTGAGCTGCTCAAGTTGAGGTGCCTGCGATCAGGACGATACTCCAATTCCTGAAGCTAATCTTAGAGATGACTCAGTTGCTTCTATTGGTGATGAGCAGGAAAAGGGAGACGATACATTGTCTCATGATATCTTGAGGGTTCTTCAGAGGGTTGCTGAAACCATGTCTAGAATTGATGGTCGTAGATCAGTGACTGAGAGGCTCCGGGCTAATGAAGCTGAGTTATTTAGGGGTGTGGCTGAAACAACCCTGACTATAGCCGAGTATTGGATGGAGGCTAAAGAGAGGATTCTCAAGGATATGGATTTTACCCTATAATAGAAGTTGAAGGGTACACTGTCACGATTGAGGGATGAGACATATTGATGGTGGTAGTCTGTAGTAAGGGGTACTCTGGCAGAGCGTTTGACTTGAGAATATTTTCTGGAGGCCTTTTAGAAGAAGTATGTGGGGACTAGATATGCTAAAGCTCATCGACTAGAGTTTATTAAGTTGAAATAGGGTGATAAAATAATGGTCGAGTATAAGGCTAAGTTTCTTAGGATAAGTCATTATGCTCTGGGCATGGTAGCTATTGAGCAGGATAAGAGTCTGCGGTTTGAGGATGGGCTAAGGTAAGACCTTAAGGTTCATATTGCACCACATCAGGAAAGGGTGTTTGATACTCTAGTTGAGAAGATCAAGACTATGGAGGAGGTTAAACGGTTGTAGAGGGAGAAATGTGACAAGGATAGGGCTTTGAGTAAGAGGGATTTAGGTCCTACTGGCTCATTTTTGTGACCTTTGAAGTGGGCCAGGGAGGGTAGATCACAGTAGAGTGTTGCAAGGGGTAGTACGGGTGGTTCATTTGGATTGGGGAGGATTTTGATTTATGGATATTGTGATAGACGTCATCCGAGTGAGGTTTGGAAGAAGTCTAGCACATGTCTGAAATGTGGATCTACTCAGCATTGAGTGAAGGATTGTCCATGTCTTGCTGTTCAGATGCAAGCTATGACTCAGACTTAGGGTTTTGGGTAGTTACCTCTGAAGGGTCGTATTCAGGGTAGGAGTGGTGGTTTTGGAGTCGCAACTAGTGCAACAGGTACTATGGGTCAAGATCAGAAAGCACCAGTCAAAATTTGACTAGGTCTGAGACTAGACAACCGACACTAGTATACGCAACTAGGCATCGAGAGGATCATGATGCATCCGATGTCATTGCAGGTACCTTTATGATTCATTTGATGTCATACTTTGCATTGATTGATATTGGTTCTACTCATTCCTATGTTTCTAGTATGGTGTCTGATAAACTGGGAATTTGGGTAGATGAAATTGTTAGTGATGTTATTATTGTGAGTTTGTTGAGATAATCTATTATAGAGAATAAGATTAATACAAGGTGTTTGATGACGATTTAAGGTGAGGTGTTTCCAGTCAATTTGATGGAGCTACCCTTTGGAGAATTTGACTTGACTTTGTGGATCGATTGGCTGGTTAAACATCGTGTAGGTTTCAACTCTGCCACTAAGAGGGTGACTCTGAAGGCAACTAATGGGAAGAAGATTGTTATGGTAGGGAACAGAGAGATTATCTGTCCAATGTGATCTCAAGAAAGTGATTGTCGGTAAACGTGTTATGGTTTATAGTAAAATATCACACAAAAAATATATTAAATTAATTCAACGGTGTCTGCAAGCGTATGGGTCAAATTGTAATATAGTAAAGTTTACAATGAAACACTTATAAGTATTTCGAGGATCGTACCCAAGGGATTGCAGATTGGAGAAACTATTATTAAATTAATTACAGAAAATAATTACTAATCTAATCGAGTCTCAAATTAATAGTGTTAATCCAAATAAAAATATTAATTAAACTAATTAAATTAACTAACCTAAATTAACATAATGGACTTTAATATTCCTAGTGCCAACAATGTGAGCATTTACCCTATGATCGATTAAATCCCTAATTATCTAATTAAATAATTAATTATCCTAGATTGAGTTCTTTATCTCTCTTAGCTAAGACTACCTTCCTGGTTCATCATCACTAAGTATTACTACCTAAGTTACCCTTCTAGACTCTTCCTAGGCATATGAATACCCTTTCTGTCTCTCAGCTTCCACAAGTTATACATGACAGGATTCCTTTCCGGTCTCTCCACTTACCACAACTTATACACGACAGGATACCCTTCTGGTCTCACCTATCTCAATATTCTATCAGGAGTGTCACTCCCTAATATACTAAGTACTCTTGAATAAATAACCAATTTCAAATAAATAATTACTTAACAAATAAATTAGTTTATTAATCAAATCATGCAAGATATAAAATAATCATAACAATATTTTATACGACTAATCGACCGAGTTAACGAAAGATAAATAAAAGAAGAGAAGAAAAAAGATAGGAGAATGCTCATGAATATATATTGAAGCCCAGATTCGAAGCAATCTCCGCTCGCGATTGTCTTTACATCAAAATAGAAAAGATCCAACTACATGAACATAAAAAGAAAAAAAAACAAAAAACTGAACAGTAAAATTGTTTGTCTAAGTCTACTCACAATTTCGGTGACCCTATGGTTGCTGATGTAGGTAACAGGCTACTTGGTGACCACTCAAACCTAGATACACTTAGTTACTAATAAATAAAATATTTTGCTAACATCTAGGGTCCAAATATGGAAATATCCCAAAAGTGTGGTCCAAGGAATCAACAATATATTGGCCTGCCTTCATCGCGTCACCAGCATATGGGGATGCTTCACGTCATGAGGTTGCCACCGTGAATGCCCTCCTATTTGTGTCGTATCGTCGTGACGGGAAGAAGTTCCTCGTTATGATGTCGAGTGTCTTCCAAGCCTTGGCTACTTCATTGTGCTTTTGAGCTCCCTTGTTTCGCGGCCCGATAATCATCCCCAGTATTCTTGGACCTAAATTGACATCCTACACACTTACTTAGCTCATTAGTCACTCACGAGGCCCGAGTTGACCTTACGGGTCATTGAAATAACAAAAATGTGTAAAAACGCTTATTTTATTAACTTTTAGTTCCTACCATACTAATAATAAAGATATGATAATTATAAAGTGCCAAGAAAACAAGCTCATTAAGTGCGAAAATGACCTAAAATAACTATTACATTTGACATCAGATCAAATACCCCCACACTTAAGTCTTTACTTGTTCTCAAGCAAACAAAAGAAAATAAATAAAATATATAACTAAATAATGTATTTGAGCCAGCTTGATACACAAGATTAGATCGGAGAATCGACACTAGGAAAATTTTCTTAAATATATAACTCTAGTTAGAAATTTAAACAATTTACAATTATTTACACCTAAACAGTTAGTTCAATAAATTACAAAATGGAAGTTAAATAAAATTAAATATATATCTCCATTAAAATGTATATACAAATATAGTATTTATTTTTGCAGGGTGTAGCCAATTCGAATTTTTTTTTTTCTATTCAGTTTATTTTTGTCCACTCTTTGAACTCTAATGCAGTAATATTTCCTTATATAATCCCTTATGATGATTTTTTTTATTTGTGCCAATACGATTGAGATTTTTCTCAGGCACTTTTTTGTAAGGGTTATACTAGCCATATTGTATTGTTTCAATAACCATGAATTTTATTGAGTACTTTTTTAAATTCGAACATCCTATATTTCTACAAATATAATTACCTATTCGTACCTACCTTTATCACTTGGTATATTTAATCTCTTTTTCCTATTTACAGTTTAATAAACTGAACTAATTATAAGCAACCTAAATTATTCAATTTCAAGCTACATTTTGAATTTAAACAAACAACCTAGGTATATGCTCCTAACCGATCACTTGTATTTCTACAAGCTCAAACACAAAAAGAAAAATTTAATTACTAAAAATATCTAAAAATAAAGTAAAAGAAAATTTTTCTTATGTCACCCCACACTTTATTTTGCACATTGTCCCCAATGTGCAATAAAAATATAAAGGAAAGAGGTTGGTTAATTAGCTTGATAAGTGCAACAAAATTGGTGGGACTGACTCTTCACGGTTTTGGCTTGAAATTGTAGTGCCTTAAAAAATATGGGGTTTCTACACAGAAAACATGATTTTTTATAAGTAAAATAAAATAAAATAAATAAAACACACAAACTGAAAAAAAAAATCTTACGTACTTTCCCCACACTTTAGAACAAACATTGTCCCAATATAAAAGAATTAAAGTGCGACTAAGAAAACTTCCTTGAAAGGATTAAATTCATGTTGTCTTGGAACTCTCAAGATTTGTGTGCTATAAGTGAATGGAAAATATTTACGAATAAAATATAAACTTAAATAAATAAAACTATAGTCGCTAAGTTTGTGGAGAGAGGAGAATAGCGATAATCGCATGGGTTGACTAGACAACTAGGGCACTAAAATGTTGCATAATATTCGGCTCATCGCAACGAAATCCCCTCTTTGTCGCGATGCTGCAATAAATTTTATGCTCCCCCAATTTATTTCGTTAAGGTATGTTACGACACCCTTTATTAGTGTCACAACTTCGATCGGTTTCGTTGCGACTTGGGATCTCGGCTCGTTACATTCAATTTCCAAGGTTGTTATTCATTGGTTCATCATGATTAAAAGAAACAGCCCGTCACAATCTCTTATTTGGCTCGTCACGACTCTGGATTACGACTTAGCCCTTTCACATTTAGAGGCGTAGCAGTTTGTCATGACATGCGCATAGTGGTCGTTGGGACGTAGGAGCTCATCGAGATGACTCATTCTACCTCGTCACGATGAATCGAGTTGTTTCTACTCTCGTTAGGCTGGCTTTTCATGTCGTGTCGTGCCATCAAGGGTGTGTCACGCGACTTGACTTGGAAATCTCCCAACTCATATTTTTGTCTTTTTAGAGCATGTTGGACTCCTCAGTTTACGCTTAATTTCTTTAATCTACCTCACAAACTCCACAACTACTATGAAAAACAAATAAGACACATAATTAAATACTTATAGTAAAATAAAAAAAACGAAAAATAAAATTTAAGACAAACAAAACTTAAAAGTGAAGTCCTTTTTCAAAGTCGGGACGATCCGTGTCACCCATAAAGAAGAATTTTCAACTAGTCCCTGACACTTTGATCCATCATTTGTTCTTCTATCAAGAGATATAAACCAACATACTCGGTCGATTCCATTGATATCACCTTATCTTTGACCTGTGAGACATCCACATCACGAACCACTTGGTGCCAAATTCAAGCCAAACCTATTTTGCCTTTTGGGGTATTATTGTCTCAAGCTTCCTCCCTTTCATGTCGCGAGAAACTTTAGTTGCCCGAGTCTTGTCTTCATCGTTGAATGAGAATGAGATAAGCTCGTCGACTTCTTCAGCTGACACCTCTTTGATTATAACCAGAAAGTGTATCAGCTTGACTACACCTTCAGTCAGCATCGGTTGTAACTCTTCTACCTCTAACTCTAAATCTACTACTACATTTGTAGTCTATATTAATTGGATTGGAGACAACTTCAGTGATATTCAATCTGTTTCCATCTTCAGATCCAAACTCTTGTTGACTTTCAAGATTTAATTCTAGATGGTTATTGGTGGTACATAGGTCCTTCGAATAAGAATTGGAGACATCCTGCACGACCTCTTCCAATGGAGTCTTTACGTTGTAAGTTCATTGGATTTGCTCAATCATGAATGACATCATATTCTCCAATCTTTTGACTTTCTTATCCAATCGTTCAAAATGTGTGGAAAGAAGTTGCTCCATTGCTTCGTACGACAATGTTTCATGCGAATTTTTGGAGAGATTAGAAACATTATGCACGACCACTCTCGATGGACGATTTGCTTGGGAATTTTTCCGGAAGAATTCCTCTAATTGATCCAACTTTTTTCGTAATCTCTTTTATTTAGCTTAGGATTCTCGCTCGTAGCTTTCTTGTTCAGACGTATAGTCATACGAATCACAAGGAATTTCAGCTAGATACTTGGATGTCCCTAAAGGTTGCTCATGTATCGCTTCCATCATTTCATTTCTTTGTTGAAGCATTTCTAGCATAAGCGATCTTTGGTTCTCCATGATCTTCCATTGATCGTATACTTTGTCTTCATCCCATAGGTTCATCGAATCTCCATCATTCTTGGATGTATAGTTGTTCGGCTTAGGTGGGAGTTCGTTCGAACACTCAGGCTACATATCTTTGTAATCACAGCTCTATGGATTTGTCAAATCTCCATACAACCAACTCAATTTAGATTGTTCGTACACCGACCTATAAAAATCAAT
>CM025142.1:24864257-24881398 GCA_013467495.1 Gossypium gossypioides | reverse complement strand
AATAAACATGATAAATCAAGTATGTTATTACAACCATCTCATGATTGATCTTTGGGCATACTCTTACAACATGGCCGTGTGACCCCTGTAGTATGAAAAATTTTAACTTTTTCCATGAAATTATATATGTTTTCGATTTAGTACCGAATCATTTCTAAAGTGTTTCTAGGGCCTCGAGAGCTTGAATAAGGGACATTATATATGATTTTAATTGATATTGTTATGATTTATAATATGATTCAAAATCGAATATTTTAAGTTTAAAATTTTTGGTAATGTTTTGTAACCCTATTCTGGCTATGGAGATGGGTTAGGGGTGTTACATTTAGTGGTATCAGAGCTACAGTTTAGTCGATTCTCAGATTGAATGTATTATGTACGAGTCTAGAAATACATGTCATTCTATAACCTATGATAGTGTGATAACTCTTGACTAGTTTGAAATATGTTTTCATATAGTTATGACATCCAACGGAGCTGACTCCGATGAAGTTGAAAGTAACGCGCAAGCTTCCATTCACAGAGTAGCACCGAGTGGTTCAAAGACCGTATTTGAGGGTCGAAGAGGATAAGCTAAGGAAGCTTTCTTCCAAATAATGAGTGAATGGTGTACTAGATTTGTACAAATGAATTTGGCGGCTCAATGAACTCCACCCCACCTGTTCCCCAACTGATCCTCGTTGTTCCTCAGAGTTTGGAACCAATGCGAATTGATAAACTGCCAGTTGATAAATTCACAAATATGAAGCTAAAGAATTTAGAGCTATAGTTGATGATGATTCGAGGAGAGCCAAATTCTGGTTAAAAAATACTATCAGAGTTTTTGACGAGTTATCTTGTTCATCGCTAGAGTATGTAAAATGTGCCATATCTTTATTAAAAGATTCATCTTATCAGTGGTGGAACACTTTGGTTTTAGTTGTGCCGGGGGAGTATATTGATTGAGAATTATTTCAAATCGAGTTTTGGAAGAAGTATATAAGTCAGAGATTCCTTGATCAGAAACGTAAAATATTTCTTAAGCTTAAACAGGGCCAAATGACAATGTCCGAGTATGAAAAGAAATTTGTTAGACTGAGCAAATATGCCCGAGAATGTATTCCAACCGAAGTTGCAATGTGTAACCGGTTTGAAGACAGCTTAAACGAAGGCATAAAGTTGTTGGTCAGGATACTTAAACTGAAAGAATTTGTTATTATGGTTGATCGAGCACGCAAAGCCGAAGAGCTTAGCAAAGGAAAGAGAAAAGCTAATTTTGAAGCTAGAGATTCAAAAAAGAGATCATCGGGAAAATCATATCAGTTTTCATTGAAGAAATTGAGAGAACATTATAACCGTTCGACTACTTCGGTGGGATATTCTGGAAGGGACCGAGGTAAACAACATGCGGGTTCAAAAGTGCAAGCTACGATTGTAGCGAGCATAGGCAGTGTTAAAGACAATAAGCCTGATTGTCAATGGTCTGAACGTTGACATTTTGGTGAGTGCAGGGCGAAAGACGGTGCGTGTGTCAAATGTGGGTCGTATCAGTATTTTATTTGAGACTTCCTAGAGATACCAAAAAAAGAAAAGGTTCAGAATGTTCGACCTAGCAATATTACGGCGAGAGGTAGACCACCTCGTAATCCTAGAAATATGAGTAATAGCCGTACTGGAACAAAAGACTCTGCTATGAGATCTGAGGCACGAGCACTAACCAGAGCTTACGCAATTCGTGCACGAGAGGAAACTTCAGCGCTAGATGTTATTACGGGTAGATTTTCTATCTTTGATACTGATGTTACTGCTTTGATTGATTTGAGATCAACGTATTCGTATGTATGCACGAATCTAGTGTCAAGTAAGAATTTACTTATTGAGTCTACTAAATTCATGGTTAAAGTATCGAACCCCCTAGGTCAGTATGTGCTAGTTGATAGGGCTTGCAAAAATTGTCCGTTGATGATTCGGGGTTGTAATTTTCTATCTGATTTGATGCTATTGCCATTCGATGAATTTGATGTGATTTTGGGCATGGATTGACTGACTTTATATGATGGTATTGTAAACTATAAACGAAAGCTTATTGTGTTAAAGTGTCAAAATGGTGAAAAGTTTCAAATTGAATAAGATAGTTTGAGTGGTATGCCTAATGTTATTTCGGCTATGTCAGCATAGAAATATGTGAGAAAGGGCTGTGATGCGTACATTGCGTATGTATTTGATTCTAGAGTTTCTGAGTTGATGTTAGAATCAATTCCAGTGTTTTGTGAGTGTTCAGATGTGTTTCTAGAAGTGTTATCTAGGTTACCGCCAATTAGAGAGGTTGCCATGAAGTTAGTACCGGGAACATCGCCGATATCAATTGCTCCTTACAGAATGGCTCCTACTGAGTTGAAAGAGTTGAAAGCCCAGTTGTAAGAGTTGACAGATAGGGGTTTTGATCGACCCAATTTTTCACCTTAGGGTGCACCTATTCTGTTTGTTAAGAAAAATGACGGATCTATGAGATTATGTATTGATTACCGCTAGCTCAATAAAGTTACAATCAAGAATAAATATCATTTGTTGTGTATTGACGATCTGTTTGATCAATTGACAGGTACAACAATATTTTCTAAGATTGATCTTCGTTCTAGTTATTATCAACTATGAGTCAAAGATTCAGATGTGCCAAAAATTGCGTTCAGGACCAGGTACGGACATTATGAATTTCTTGTGATGCCATTTGGTTTAACTAATGCACCTGCAGTATTTATGGATTTGATGAATAGCGCTTTCAGACAATAGTTAAACTGATTTTTTATGGTATTTATTGATGATATCTTGATTTACTCACGAGATGAGATTGAGCATGCCGAGCATTTGGGAATTGTTTTGCAAACTCTACGTGAAAAGCAATTATTCACCAAGTTTAGCAAATGCGAATTTTGGCTTCGAGAAGTCGAATTTCTTGGACATGTTGTATCAGCCGAGGGCATCAGAGTTGATTCGAGCAAGATTTCAACTATCGTTGACTGGAAAACTCCAAGAAATATATCCGAGGTTAGAAGCTTTCTAGGATTAGTCGGGTGTTACAGAAGGTTTGTTAAGGGATTTTTGATAATTGCTACGCTTATGGCGAGATTATTGAAAAAAACGTGAAATTTAAGTGGTCTCAGAAATGCCAACAAATTTTTAATCAGTTGAAAGCGTTGTTAACCAAGGCACCGGTGTTAGCTTAGCCTGAGTTGGGTAAAGAGTTGGTGATTTCCAATGATGCGTATTTAAATGGTCTAGGTCGTGTTTTGATGCAGGAAGGCAAAGTGATAGCTTATGCTTATGGACAGTTGAAGTCGCACAAAAAGAATTATCTGACGCATGATTTAGAACTTGCAACTATTGTGTTTACGTTGAAGATTTGATGACACAATCTGTACGGTGAAAAATGTCACATCTTTACGGATCATAAAAGTTTGAAGTATTTAATATCGCAGAAAGATTTGAATATGAGACAGCGTAGATAGCTCGAGGTATTGAAAGATTATGATTTCATCATATATTATCATCCAGGTAAAGTGAATGTAGTTGCTGATGCTTTAAGTACAAAGTCTCTACTTGTTTTGCAAGCGTTGAATACGCGATTGACATTGTCTGATGATGGTTTGATCTTAGCTGAGTTGAAAGCTAGACCGATGTTTTTACAATAGATTTACGAGGCTTAGAAATGCGATGATATGTTGTTAGTTAAATGGAAACAGAGTGAGTCAACTTCTAATTCTGATTTTTAAATTGGATCCAACGATTGTTTGTACTTTAGAGGTAGAATTTGTGTTCCAAGAAATTCATATCTCGTTTAAAAGATTTTGCATGAAGCTCATAGTGGAAGTTTATCTATTCATCCTGGTAGCAACAAGATGGACGGTGATTTGAAGCAAATGTACTGGTGCCGAGTATGAAACAAGAGATTTCTGAGTTTGTATTGAGATGTTTAGTATGTCAGCAAGTTAAAACTGAACATCAGGTACCTTCTGGTTTGTTAAAGTATGTGATGATACCAGAATGGAAATGTGAGTGTGTCACCATGGATTTTGTATCAGGATTACCCTTATCTCTGAGAAAGAAAGATGCAATTTGGGTTGTCATTGATCATTTGACAAAGTCAGCACATTTTATTCTAGTGCGTACAAATTATTCTCTTAAGAGATTAGCCGAGCTTTATGTTACTGAGATTGTCAGATTGTATGGGGTGCCGATTTCCATTATATCCAAAAGAGATCTGCGATTTACATCACGATTTTAGAGTAAGTTACATGAAGCTCTAGGTAAGCGTTTGCATTTTAGCACTGCATTTCGTCCTTAGACTGATGGTCAGTCCGAGTGAGTAATTCAGGTACTTGAAGACATGCTTCGATGTTGTGTTTTAGAGTTCGAAGACAACTGGAAAAAATATCTATCGCTAGTTGAGTTCGCGTACAATAATAGTTATCAATCAAGCATAAAGATTGCACCGTACGAAGCTTTGTATAGTCGTAAATGGCGAGCTCCATTGTATTGGGCCGAGCTTAGTGAGGAAAAGATTCACGGGGTTGATTTGATTTGAGAAACTAAAGAAAAAGTAAAAGTAATCTGAGATAGTTTGAAAGTAGCTTCAGATCAACAGAAATTGTGTGCGGATTTAAAACATAAAGATATTAGATTTCAAGTCGGTGATAAAGTGTTCTTGAAAGTGTCGCCTTGGAAGAAAGTTCTTCGTTTTGGTCGTAAAGGAAAGCTAAGTCTGCGATTTATCGGGTCGTATAAGATTATCGAAAGAATCGGATCAGTAACGTATCGTTTATCTTTTTCGTCAAAGTTAGAAAAGATCCATAATGTTTTTCATGTATCGATGATATGACGGTACCAATCAGACCCTTCACATGTTATCTCGCCTGTTAACGTTGAGATTCAACCTGGTATGTCATACAGTGAAGAACCAATCAGAATCTTAGCTCGAGAGGTTAAAGAATTGAGAAATAAAAGCATAACTTTAGTTAAATTTCTTTGGTAATGACACAGTTTAGAGGAGGCCACCTGGGAACTGGAAGAAGCTATGAGAAAACAATATTCGAACCTCTTTTTTGGCAAGATTTTTGGGGACAAAAATTCTTTTAGGGAAGAGAGTTGTAATATCCCGTTTTCAGTGAAATCAAAATAGTAGTTTTGGGACCACAAATCTGTCATGAAAATATTTCTTTTATTATTATTTTCATGTCTATAACATGTTAGTGGTATCGTATAAAAATTTCATTAAGAAATTTTATTGTTTGCATGCTTAATTCGATAAAAAGGACTAAATTACAAAAGGACCAAAACTTGAGTTCTATAGGTTAAAGGCACTAAATAGATATAGAACTAATGTGTAAGAGTCCTTATGTGGCAATTAAACCATTTTAATTGTGTGTGGACATTTATGTGCATGATTAAGTGACTTTAATGATTTATAATAAAGGTTAAAAGTGTAATTTAATAAATAAAGTAAATTAAATTAAGGAAAAAAATGTATCGTCTTTTTATTCTCATCTACCACCGAAATTTTAACCGAAGAAAAGCCATGGAAGGAGTTTAAGCATTCGACCATCTCTCCTTGCTTGCATGTGAGTATTTTCGTCCCGTTTTAAATGATTTCTATATTTTGAAGTCGTCGTAACTTAATCTAGCTAGCCCAGGGATTAATTTGCAAAACTGTTAAAAGAGCAAAGTTTTCCCATGAATGAATTTCATGTTTTCTTTGAAGCTTGATGGTAGAAAATGAATCTTTGTTGATAGATAAACAACTTTTGTAAAGTGATTTTGGTTGAAAATGTCAATTAGGGATTTATTTGTAAAATTTGTAAAATGTGTGGTGGAAATTATGAAATAATGAAATGTATGAGCTGCTATAAGCCTATAAGAAATTCGGCTAGACTTTGGTAGGGATGAATTTGCATGAATTACATTTTACGAGCTTAAGGACTAAATTGTAAAAAAATTAAAACATTAGAGGCAAAAGCATAATTTTGCAAAATATGAATTTTAATTGAATGGAATGGAATGATTATTAAATGGATTGAATATATTCATTTAGATCAAGATAGACCTTGTACGGCTTTAGATCGAGGCAAAGATAAAGTCTCAGATTAATCGACTCTGTATCTACATTTTATTGTTAAGGTAAGTTTGAACGTTTAAATAATATTTTAAATTTATTTCTTAAATGCTATCATGTTATATTGTCAAATTATGTTTCGGCGGAAAAATCCAACAGCATATCGACAATTATCGATCAATGAAAAGGGATGATTTTGACCATTGATTTTGAAAAGGGATTTTTCGACTATCGATTATGAAAGGAATGGTGACGACCATCAACAATGAAAACGGATGGTGATGACAATCAACTATGAAAAGGGATGGTGACAACCATCAACTATGAAAAAGGATGGTGACGACCATCGTATATGAAAAGGGATAGTTTCGACTATCGACTATGAAAAAAATGGTGATGACCATCAGTTATGAAAAGGGATGGTGATGACCATCGATTAATGAAAAGGGATGGTGATGACCATCGAACATTAAAAAGAGTGGTTATGACCATTGTTAGCACACTTCGTGTGAGCTTGGTAAGTGTTTTCGGTGGAATTTACTTTGTTATTATGGAAAGGTAGAAAATATGTGTATTCATAACTATAGAAAGTATGAGTTCATATGATTTATACTTATGGAATTTATCCTATCATGTGATGATATTGAATTTGTGTGATCAAGCACTAATTTGAATTGTTGGTGATGCTTAGGCTTGTGGCAAGCTTGTGTTGGATTGATCCATATTTATTTTTAAGCTTATGCATTGAAATGGTAAGCATTGTTTATGAATTACGAGCTTACTAAGCATTATATGCTTACTTTGTGTTCTTTTTCTATGTTTTATAGTTATCAGAAGCTCGTTCGGGTTGGAAGATCATCGGAGACCTATCACACTATCCATTGGTTATATTGGTAGATTTTGATGTTTTTAAGTCATGATTATAATGGCATGTATAGGTATTTTGTTTTTGATGAAATGACCAATATGTTTGGTTTGTAATTAACGTACTTTGGTTAATGGTATTTTGGTGATTGTTGGCTAATGTTGAAGTGGTTAGAAATGATATGTATAGAATGACTCTTATGGTATACTTGAATATGATCTTGGTATATGACCACTATGGTAGAATTTGGTATGGAAATTTGGTTACAGTTGTTGAGTTGTTAAATGACCCTGTAGGTTTCCAAGGGTTGCAAGTCAGACAGTTACACGACCTAACACACGGACGTGTGGCTTGGCCGTATGACCCATGTCAGAGAGTTACACGGGCACAGACACAGGCTGGGACATGACCGTGTGTCCCTACTTCGAATGCCCATACGACTTGAGACACAGGCATGTGTCTCAGCCGTGTGAGTCACACGGCCTTGCCACACGACCATCTGACCCCTGCAATATGAAAATTTTCAACTTTTTCAATGAAATTCTATATGTTTCATATTTAGTCTCGAATCGTTTCTAAAGTGTTTCTAATGCCTCAAGGGTTGAATAAGCGACATTATGTATGAGTTTGATTGATATTGCTATAATTTATAATTTGAAATCAAATGTTTTTTTTAAGTTTAAAATTTTTAGTAATGCTCCGTAACCCTATTCTAACAACGAAGACGGGTTAGGGGTGTTAGAGTCTTTCTTAGTCAAAACCATCTCAGGAGCATACTTACTAACTTGTACAAACTCTGCCTCATAGTCAGCCACAAAAAAAACCCTCTTGCACAAGGTCCAAAAATTTCCATTTATGAGCTTCCGTATATTGCTCGTCCATGAGCTTTCTCCTAAATGCCCCAAGGAAATAATCCCAAGTCAGACGATCATCAGTTGTACCACTCTTGACAGTATTTCACCAACAATGATCTTCGCCGTCGAGTAAGGACACAGTGCAACCCAATTTCTCCTCATCAGAATAGAACATCTGCTCGAGGATCCTTTCAACTCCTTCCAACCAGTACTCAGCTACGGTCAGATTTGCCCCTTTAACTTCAAAAAATTATTTACCACCAAACACCCGAAAATGGTCAAGTGGCAACCCACGATTCACAGATGTTGGATTGGCAGGTGTAGGAGCATGTTCACCACCAACAATCTACTGAAATGCTCCAATTATCACTTCTATCAGAGGGCCTACCCCCTCATCAAGTATGTTCACTCTACGCTGCAGTACAGGAGGTGCAGAAGATGTACCATCCTCTTGAGCACTAGCTCTCACATTCACACGTCTAGGAGGCATAACGAACTAATCTAACGTGCACAAACAAATGAAATAGGTGTGAGTGATGGAGGAAATGATCCAAGTCACATTCCTACAAGCAAACTTTAGGATTAAAGGTAATTTGTTTTCACTCCTGCCCCACATGCATTACCAACAGGAGATATCTCATGCAGTTCACACAACTAGAATAATTTAATCACTTTGATTTTTAGATCCATGGCTAGTGAAACCCCAATCAACATTTGAACAACAATCACCTAGATCCGGGTGTTTTTGAACCTAGGCTCTAATACCATCAAATGTAACACCCTATACCCGGCCTGGTTGCCGAGCTTAAGAACAGGATGCTACACCACCATCTCACATCGCACACAACATAAGTCAACACATTATTAAACATACATATTTTTGTTTCCTTTATTATTATAGCATTCATACTAATGGTAGTCATACTTACTCTAGGGTGTATAAAACGTGCTAACATACATTGTACAATAATAAAATAAGCACTAATCAAGCATTAGGATCACTTAGCAAAATATCTCAAAACTATTACATAGGTATCGATACTGGTAGACTGGTATTGATAATTCTCTCAACTAGTATCGATCTACTTGGAAAATCGATACCAAATTAGTTTATTGTTTCTCGTCTTAAAAACCCAACTTTTAGAAAATATCGGTACCATTAAAAAATATTGATAATTTTACCCTGATTATCGATACTTGTGGATAAATATCGATACCTACTAGGGAAACTGACTTCTTGCACTAAAAAAATTGTAGAGGTTTCATTTTTAAAACTTGAATATTGATACCTCTGTTCTAGACCATAAAAACGTAGCATATATCAGCACAGAGATCATTCCAAATTAGTTCTAAACTTCAGGCATCAATTGTCTCATAAAATAAACACTAAAATGTCTCAAATAACAGTCCTAAACATCATGTTTAAAGTCCACAAATTACTAAGCATAATAGACATGCAAATAGCTAAAATCATAGCAAAACTAATTTATGGTCTACCACATTGCCTTTTATTCCCAAAAAAAAAAAATAACAACTACTAATAGAAACTAAAGTTTCTGGTTTGGATCACCCTTCGAGAACACATCGCTCACACAACCACTACTTATCTGCAATGATTAAAAAGGAGTGGGTGAGCTTAACAAGTTTAGTGAATGCTCAAAATAACCACTACGTGAACAAGTTATTAAACAACAACAAAATAGGCATATGTCATATCCATAACATCTATAACTCTAATATCATATTTCACACGTTTAAACATCTTTAATGAATTCTTTCACGCATTAACCACGTGAATATTAAAGCATATATCTTAGAACATATCAATCATATTTAATCACATTCAAGCACATTATATGATAATTTGACTCTTGAGGTCATGAAACATAATGTGGACTCTATCACCATACGTCGGATACACGAATCTCCAACACACCAAAATGACTCATAGAGTCAAACATATCCCATAAGTGAAGCATATAGATAACACTCTCCAACACACCAAACACACATATCCCGATGAATGGAGTTTAGCTCACATTCCCTTCTTTCTCTGAAAATTGTCCCTAGGCCTCAACGCCCAAAAAATCATATCACAAAGGTGAGTACTCACAATCCTATGGCATGCCAACTATATCCAACGGTCTCATAAGATCACAAGGCCAAAATATCCACATTATTGTAACATATTTACTTACCAATTTTTCGCACACATTCACTGCATATTCACATTGTTAGCACATTATAATCATTGTCACATGGTATGAAAACATACTCATATATTTACTATCACATGGCATGAATAACATACCCACATATTCTCTTTCACAGTAGTCGTCACAAGCTTATGGCACATGTCATAGCATCTCATATATGTTCATATTTTCAAAATTGCACAACCACACATATATCACATTTAATCATAGGTGTGAGAACACTTACACTCATAATTTAGAGTAAGGGTTTACACTACCTCTGAATTCCAAATTACACAGTGAAACATGTACGAGCAGTGATTCCCAAAACACTCACCAAAATATTTTTTCGTCGAAAAGCCGAAAGCTCAGACAAGCTATTCTTTGCCTTTTTCTCTACTCGTTGAAGGCCCTATTGACTCCGACACTTCCACAAGACAACCCACACAAGCATACAATAAAAAATAAATCACTAGCTCACCTTAACTAGTCAAAAACAATAGTCTAAGCTATGTTCTCTTTTAACCGAAACCTTCAACATAGAAAACTTAAGACTCGAATTTCTCATTCTAAATTTAATATTTTTGAATGAAACAAATTTCATTCATCTACGACCGATTCCCAACCTTTAAACTATACAAAAATACACGTTTCAAGGTATCAAAAATTTTCGACAGACAATGGCCATTATGACGAAAAATTCATTAAAACTTGAGAAATTCTTAACAAAACTTCAAAGTAACTTTACAAACCTTCTAATCATGTTAAAACCAATTTAAAAATTCTTTGAAACCGCATTTTAATCCACAACCCCAAATCCACCATTAACAACCAACTTTTTGGCTTTTATTTAAAACATGTGTTTTAATGGCTAAAAATTCAGTTCAAGAGACTAAATGTCATTTAAAACTATTAGAAAGACGAATGGTTACGTTCAATGGAAGAAAAATGAACTTTGACACGAATCAGGGAAAACCCATACATGAAGAAGATAATGAGATTATTGAGGTTTTTTAGTGTTTTTCTTGGTTTCGATGGAGATTTATGGTTCAAAAGATGTTGGAAATCAAGAGGGATTAGGATTTGGAAGTAAAAATCGATTGGCAGAATGGAAGGGATGGAACAAGTAAGAAGAGGGGCTAGCCATCGTGAAACAAACTAGTGAAGGGGGTTTTTAGGTTAATTTAAAAAAATATGGTTAAATTGCTTCATAAAAACTCTTAATTTTGACTACTTTACAAATAAGTCCTATTTTCAAAATTAAAGGTGTTGAAAACTCATTTTCAAAAATTAACTTAATTACATAATAGCCATTGTCGAAAACATTATTGATTACCAACCTTAAGAAATTTTGAGCACATATAAGCTAAAGTTCCTAAAATACCCTCGAAACTTCTATGCCCAAATTTAGGGTGTTACACGAACAGATTGATTAATAATAAAAATTCATTTATTGCATTAATATACTTTGTATGATTTTCCTCAAATGGTTTATGCATGCAAAGCAAAATGATAACAAATGTTTCTCATTGGTTTCCTAATGTATAAACTATTACTGAGAGATATTATGTGGTCGGGTCGTGATACAAAAAGACAACTTGTATTAGTAGATAAACCTAAACATGCCTTTAGTATAATAAGAAATGAGCAAACTGATTGAAAGAATAATATGTCATCAATCAAGTCCAATTGGAGAGATTTTTTTGTCTTAGGCATCAGAGCGGATGACTCCCAAAAGATGGAGACATAGATGTGACTAACAGGATTGACTATACATCGGACTAGACCCAAGAAGAATAGGTCTTGCATCCGTTTATGGATTTATTCACTTGTGACGCTCATAGTGTGCCACACCTAAATCTTGAGTGGATGACAGACTATATATTCATGACTCGTACACTTTGATGTAAGTAAAAGCCTGAGATCTAATAGATAAGGAACTGAAAGCTGGTGCGTTGGGTGTACGACTTCTACAATATGTAACATCATTCGCAATAGTGGAATTAATAGCTTGAAACATGAGTAAATGATAACCTCTCATTGTCATTACATGGTTGATGAAAAGTAAACATGGTCACAGGTCATTTGTCTTTGTGATGGATGACTTGATTACTATTTGATATTGATTGACTTTTCATGAAGGAAGATGTAATGGTTACCATGAGATAAAATAGGATCATATTCAGAGAATAGATATTATCTCAAAAAGATTAAGGATATCCTATAAGGGTAATACACTCAAGACAAGGTCATTGGTCGAGCACTAATCGAGTTTCTTTTATAATGGTATTCTATTGAAGAGAGCTTAATAACAATACTATAGTGGAATTACTTCAAGACTAAATGAGTTTATAATTAACAAGCGAAAAGTTGGAACATAATTATAAATCATTTGAGCCTCAATTGCATATGTCCAAAAATGAATTGCATGATGAGTCAAATGAACAAAAATGAATAGAAATGGCGAAATAGAGAAGTATGATACATTCAGGAAATCATTATGGTTTTCTCCAAAATGAAAATGAAATTGGAGAAAATGGAATCATTTGGAAATGAATGTTGTTTTCTTAAAACTGGAAATGAAGATGAAAATGCGAAATGATTTCAACTACAAATGAATAAGGATTTCTCAAAAATGATCAAAATATTGAATTTATGTTTTTGAGCTATTTTCAAGCCCGAAAATGAAAATAAACCATACAGTCTAAATGTATTTTCTTGAAAATTCTATCAAGGGTAAAATTGTCATAATTTTACTGAGGGTAAAATTGAGATGTGAAAATTATTTAATATATAAATGTTAAAGTTTATTTTTGGGAAATATAAAAAAAATATTGGGTTGGATCAAATTATAAAGTATTGGGTTAAAAGCCCATAAAGTACTTGTAATTGGCCACGATATGAAATAGACCTAAAAGCCCCTTATGTAATTTGGGGGGACAATGAACCCTAGTATATTTAACTAGGGTTGTCACCCCCTACATCCTAGTAGAACTAGGATTTCATTATTCTAGTTGAAGTACATTTCTCAAATTCAACAAGGGGTCTACATTCTCTCCCTATAAATATATTTTCCACAATAACAATTTTTCGGTTTCTATTTGAGAAGATAATTTTTGTTTTCACCCCAAAAGAAAGAAAACTATTTCTAGTTTTTGTGTTTGATTCGATTTGGTCGAGCTCACACTCGAGGCAATTCGTGGTACAAGAATAGCAGAGAAGATCATTTGGTTGAAAGCCGGGAATGACAAGGATACGTCTATCCGAAAACATAGGTATGATTTCGGTCTAAGGTTTATTGTTATAAATATCACAAATTGGATCAATTTTCAAAATTTTTATTTTCCGTTATGCAAGAAAACTGTTTTCAAACTTGTTTTTTTCCAACACTCACCATATCATCAGATTCTACTAATTCAAGATATCTTCAATTGAACATCAAACATGTTAATTTAGCTTATTCAATTCAACTGAATATTTCATATCTTTCACCATTCATTACCATCATCTTAACTATGATAATTCAAACTCAAACATGCTACTTTAAGCTACCAAACATAAGTCAAGCTCAATTTTCAAAGCCAACCAATTCAATAAGGCATTTATATTGCCAATTCAAGCATATGATAGATTTCAACCATTCTAACATTCAAGGTTAACTAAAAGCATATCACCTATATACATGCCACAAAAAATGAGCTTCAAAATGATTAAAAGACTATCGAACCAATAACAGGATAGCGTGAGCTTATTGTCGATCTGCTTAACGCATTCTGCAAGTTAGCATTCTATAGGTAAAAGGAAAACAATAGGGTAAGCATATCGAATGGTTAGTAATTTCACATGTATTTAAACAATATCTTACTTTATTTTACAATTTAATACAACAAGCTATTCAACTTGACAATTTTGTCAAAACACGGCAATTGCATACCAACAAAGTGAGTTCATTATATAACCAATTCACATAGTAATTCAAGCATTTAACATTTCAATTTGATTTAGTACGATTCACATAGAATTAGCAATTCAATATCAATTTCATAATTTAATCAATATTTTAATTTACATATGCAACTATAAATCCCAATTGTACCACATGAATCAATCTAATGAATATACCATGTTAACATATTGGCATCATTGGTGTCACATTTCTATTTAATTTGTATCATATAGTCATATCAGCATATCATTTCCAAATCGAATTGTTTGATTCATCATGATTTCATATCGACCCTCCAGACTTGCATATATGGTTCACATGATCTTTCAAATGTCATCGATATTTATCATTTATCAATTTTCACATTTTATATCCTTATTAACTTGACTCGAACTCGAATAGATACATAAATCCAACCAACACACCAAATTTCACACCTAGTGCCTCATCGGACAATTCCAAAGTAAATAGATTATGCCCAGCACTCATCAATATAATAAAAGTAAAATTTGTGTCTAGCCCTCATGATCTGTCATAATATGGTAGTTTACATTCAATAAAATGTGTATTGTGAGTCTTTTATTTACCTTAGGGGCCCAATGAGGCATAAATGTGAGGTAATATACTTAGTGAGTGTCCAGGAGACCATGCAAGGGCATAGGAATTCAATACTGGTCACGATGTTACAACACGAGGAGCTCGAGGTCGCAACATAGGGAGCAAAATGCAAGAATTGCCTACTGCGTTTAGTGTCGGGACACAGCCATAGGATGTTGCGACACACCCCTGAAGCCATCCTTGAACTACACATACTACCCTCTATGTCGCGACATAGGCACTAGGGTATCGCGACACTGGCCCTGTAGGGGAGATAAATACGAGCTAGGGGTGTTTTGGTTTGCACAATCAAAATTTAAACAAGAGAGTGTTAGCTAACCTAGGGTTAAGGACGACAACAACTCTAACACTATAAATAGGCTTCTAAACATTTGTTAAAGAACAACTTTTCGATATTCTAAGTTTTTCTTTGTAATTTAGTTTTTAGTTTTTTTCTTTCTCTTACGGTTTAGATTTCTTTTTAGTTCTTTTCATTTGTGTTCTTCGGAGAACATGATTTGTAGACGCAATCAAACTATTGTGGATTTTTGCGCTTTCATCGATCAAATACAATCAAGATTCTCTTAAACCTTATTCTTGATTTATTCTTTATTCATATCTTATTTATCAAGTTTATTGTGTTTATGGATTCCATGAGGATTAGTGAGTGGAGTTGTGATCAATTGATTACTCTGTAGGGCTTTCTTAACGTATCAGCTATTTGGGAAAGGAGGGACTTAAACCCTAGACTTGACGACCCTAGGAAGTCATTTAGGTGGGAATTAACCTAAAATTGGTATGATTTATCCGTGAACATCTTAACCCTAAACTGATCTGCATTGTGAGGTTGAGAGATAAGTAGTTTTTGCCGACTCATTAGTTTAGTGGAAGATCGAGAGATCCTGCTAGGGTAATGACTAGTTGATTGAATAGAAACTCAAAATAAGAATTACTTATGACCACCGAAGTGAGCTAATCACCCATGTTTAAAGTTGATTAAGTTTAGATTTTAGTTATTTGAAGTTCACTTTATTTATGCAATTATTATTCTTTCATTCATAAAAGCCCAAAAATATCTTCTTTGTGTTTTATCGTAATATGTTTTATCTAGATTTCCAATTAATTCTATTTGTGTTTAGGCTAACTTTAATCTAGTACTCGCCTCCCTTGGGTACGATTCTCGTAGTACTCACCTACTTCGTTGTAACTATATTACAACCTGACCCGTATACTTGCGAATATCACTTCAATTTCACATCTGTAGTTGGAGTATTCACACTCTAGACGTTAGTATGTCCGAAGGTGGTCAACTCATCGACATTTAGTTTATGTAACCCGTACTCGATCTATCCTATGGCATGCCAACTATATTCGTCTCTGCACGAACAGTTAATAAGGTAACCAATAATTCAATTTCATTATATGTTTGATTCTGATTCTATCAATCTCAATATCATCAATTCATCAATCAAGATTTCATTTCATACATAACATAATATAATTCATCTTAATTCCAAGCCAATTTAATAATCTCACCAAGTCATACTAATTTTAGTTTTATTCAATTTAATCCTCTATCAAAATAATCAATCAAACTCATACCAATATGATTTGACTGGTCTTAATCAACTATCAATTCATTAAATATCTTAAAATTCAATTTATCAGTTAATTTATTTTAACACCCTAACCCATATCCGTCGCTGGAATAGGATTATGGAGCATTACCGGAGTTTACATTACAAGACAAACAAAACTTTTAAACATTTTAATTCATATCAAGCAAAACCAAACAATAACATGCATATCGTCCCTTATACAAGCCCTCGAGGCCCAAAAATAAAAAGAAAACAAGTCGGGACTAAATCGGAAACATTTAGAATTTTTTAGAATAAGATGAAAATCTTCATATTACAGGGGTCACACGACCGTGTGACCAGCCCATGTGGGCATTCGAAATAGGGACATACGGCCGTATCCCAACCCTTGTCCATGCCCATGTAACTATCTGACTTGGGTCATAGGGCCAAGCCATACGCCCATGTGCCAGGCCGTGTAACTCTCGAAATGCAACCTTTATAAAAAACCTACAGGGGACACACGGCCGTGTCGCCTGGCCGTATGTCACACACGGTTGAGACACACGGCCGTGTCTCTGATCGTGTGGATGAAAAATAGGCCATTTCCCAAGCCATTTTTCTCAACCTTTCATGCACACACCTATAACCAATTTACCACATGTAATCAAGCACTCCAAAGTGCACCAGACTATGCTATAACAAGCTATCCAATTAAGGTACATAAGCATACAACCAATGTGTCCAAAAAGTGCCTCAATCACAATCATTAAACATGTATATCCATATACATAAATTGNCCAAAAGTTCAACTAACTTATAACTAAACTTATGTCATAACTTACCACTTTGTTTACCTATCAAATTTCACACTAAAAGTACCAAACATGCCATTTTACATCTGGCACCAATAGCCATACATGTTGTCTATAACAATTATACCAATTCACCATATTCAAACATATCAAAAGACCATTTATAATATACATTTTTATTTACCATTTGAACTTCCATCATATAGT
>CM025142.1:24852962-24863075 GCA_013467495.1 Gossypium gossypioides | reverse complement strand
ACTTTTACAATTTAGCCATTGTACCTTAATTAACTATCCAAATGAAAAAATTAAGGAACCAAACTTCAATTGAACCATTATACTAACCTTGAAAATATTAAATAATAATATTTACAGACTCAAACATCAGAAATGGGGTTCTGACACCACCATTTCTAACACCATTAAAAAAGGGTTGTTACAGAACATGCTATCGGAGCACATATAAAGTAGAAGTCACGAAAATATTTAAGATTTTAAACTTTGAACCAATTTGAATAGAAACATATGAGCAAGTTAAATTCAAGTGTGTAGTTTTAAAACCATCTTAAAATCATTTAGAAGCATATCTTAAGTGATTGGAGGTGTCTAGAACTAAGTACGAGTTTTGGGGAGCTCAAAACACATAAAATAATGCAATGGCACTACCCAAGGAGCTATGTATCGATATCTAGTCTCTAAGTACAAATGCATGAAGCCATGTACTGATACTTAAGGGTAAGGTATCGATATTTAGGCCCCAAACTATAGATGTTTTAGCATTTGATTTCAAAAGTTTTGATACCTTTATTATAGGTTCCCAAAATTGGACCATTGGGACCAAATTTTGGCCACTGACTTGCAAAATTTTGATACCTACAATCAAGGTTTGCTAAACCTTGATGTAAGGGATGAAAAATCAAGTTTGAAAACAACTTAACAACTCCAAAACACCTCATAGTTTACCATACCATTACACAAGGTACTCAATGATTCATTTAAAGGGCATAAAAACTCAACTTAAAACATCACACTAAAGTTTCATCATCACATCGTAAATAATTCAAGATTAAGTACAGATTCTAAATTCATCATCAATGAGAGAAATGAAGGCATGTCGTAACTACTTGCAACATAATTTTTAGGCTCAATGTCATCTAATTAACGTTCAAAATTCAATTATGCAATATCCATTTATAGGTCTCAAGAACTATGAAACCAACATATTTACATACTAAATTGATGTCCTATCGTCAAATGTAGTAGTTAATCTTGGTCAATTTCGCACTTAAGGAGTTTGTTTTCTATACAATTTAGGATTTTTCTATTACATTTTCGATATTTAGGCCTGAGGATTAAATATTAGTAAAATAAGTGTTTTTAACACATTTTATATGTGTTGTGACCCAATAGGCCGACACGAGCCTTAAATAGTACTAATATGTTTAATCGAGTGTGTAGGATGAAGAATTAAAGGCCCAATTGACATGAAAGCAAGGGACGAGTGATGGACAAGCCTCTCAGGATGTCAAAGCAAGAAATGAACTACACAAGGCATAATTTTCATGTCGTGTCGCACCATAGACATTGTGTGGAGCGACACAGGTCGACATGATGCCCAAGAATATCCAAGCTATTTTTATCTGCGCAATCAACTTTATACGAAGACCTAGGATGTGTCGAAGACCTAATTTAGGTTCTCAACACTTCTATAAATAATAAATTATGGGTTTGATGCAACTAAGTCATCCTAGACACACTCAAAACCCTTAGTAGTTTAGGAGTAAGAGTAGATTAGTTTTCTTTTGACTTTTCATAAACTAGATGTTTGTCCCCTTGGAATCAGTTTCGATCCAAGAGTTTATTTATTTTATTAAAGTATTTTAGTTTATTTTCTCTTTTGCATTACATCTATTTCTCTATTCCAATCAATCAATTTGGTACTTTGTTCTCCATTTGATATCAATCCATGATTATTCAAATGTCGTTTCTCTTCCGAATTGGTTGTGTTCTTCACATGATTTACTCAATTGGAGTTGAGATTATGAATAACATGAGTGGCTAAACCCCTTAGGGGAGATTAATGAGTGGATGGGGATGTGATTAGCGAAGGATTTAGGGTTTCCTGAGAGGGGTTAGTTGGTATAGATGACGTGTTCTTAAACCACTAGGATTGGTAACCCTATGAAGTTATCATAGGCTAGACGAGGTTGGTAGTTAAGTTGAATTGAGTAAATTGTAATTTATCCTGGTTGAGAAAGTGAGGTCGAGAGATAAGCGAGTATCAACCAATCAATTAGTTAATTAGAGGCCAAGAGGTAATAATTAGTTAATCGATAACTAATCCAGCCTAAAACCTTAATCTGAAGTCAATTACAAACCCTAAAGAGAGTTAATCTTCTTGATTGGTTTATTGATTGTAGTCGATTATTTTTTTCTTTCTTGTTTATTTGTTTAGTTATTTAATTTCTCTCAATTATCTATTTTATGATTTATCGTAATATATGAATTAATTAGTACAATTTAGTCTTATTATTATAGAAAGGTTTTTCGTAGATTTATTCCATCCTCCCGTGGGTTCAATCCTCGAAATATATCCAAGTATTTTGTTGTACTAAACTATATTACAATTTGACTTGTGCACTTGAGGACAACGCTGTTCTAAATTCTTAAGTATTCTTGGTGTTATATTTTACTATAAACGATAACTCATTTATAGGTGGTTAATCAACTCATTAGTACCTGCCACTATGAGCTACTTGTTGGAAAAATTGTTTATGAAAAAGTGTTTGTTACATAGAGGAAGTTTAATTTTTTTGTTCATAAAATTGATCCTCTGTTGTGTTATTTATTGTAACACGCCAAACCCAACCCTATAAGAGAATCCGAGTACAGTGTGTCACTACTTAAAATCAAACTAACTTTTAAACATTTTGGTCAAAGCTTTATATATTTCTTACAAAGTTATAAATACAAAACATATATTAACTGTTAATTTATCAATGTTTGAATGAAAACATTAATAATTTAAAAAATAATGCACAAGACATATGACATATAAGTTCAAATATAATAACTTCATTAAAAAAATGTATCAATTTAAAACCAAGCATTAATACTTCATTGAAATCTCATAAAAATAGAGTCTTATTAAAACAGAAGTTCTTAGTACAAATTATTTCCAAATACACTTATGTGCCACCCTCATGAGTCATGCATGATACGAAACAAAGCAGTCAGCTCACAATAGTATTAGCATTCTGACGTAGTCCTTCTAACAAAGCCTTCCTTCAGTTAATAAGCTTAAGAAGGAAAAGGTAACAAAGTAAGTTCATACGAACTTAGAGAGTTCCAAAGAGAAATCATACATAACATTACTGATAATACATATGAAACTTTTTGAAAGATTTACACAAATTCACACACTACGCCAACTATACGCCGTCTCAACACAACTTAGAAAAATCCATTCTCATGACAGCCACGTACCTAGAATTCAAAATCAAATTAATTAGGTTCAAGTGGTAATACCCTAAAGTTAAATGGTTTTAGAAAATAAGGTATCGGGACCTCGGTTCTATAAACCAAGCCATAAATATTTTTACAAATATTTACGTAATGCTATTAAGGTTGTATTAAAGTTTCGTTAAGAAATTTCAACGTTTAGATAGTTAATTAAGGGAAAAGGACTAAATCGTAAAGGATGCAAAAGTTAATCGCTATAGTTTTAAAATGAAAAAGGGACCAAAATGGTAATTAAACCATGGTTACATAATTAAATCCACTAACTTCTAAATTATTTGCTTTTTCAGTCCTAATTAGTTTAGGATTAAATTGTAAATAAGTTTATTTAGTTAGAATTTAACTTAATTGATGGACCAATTGTACAATTAAACCTTCCTTACATTGTAATTATGCCATATATTTATGTGGTGGACAATTATGGAGGTGTGTTACTGATATTCTAAGTGTATTTTAAAGGTTAATGTTGTAAATTAGTAATTATGTTAATGAAAGTTAAAAGATAATAAAATGTAAAAAGCAATCATGTTCTTTACTTATGCAAGAGAACCGAAAACACCATTTTTAAAGGAGAAACAATTTTGGCCAACTAGGGTTCTTCAATTTAAGAGGTAAACTTTGCTCGTTTCCAATAACTTTTATGTTTTTGAAATCGTTGCAACTAGGTCTAGCTATCTCGTACCTTCCTTTTTGAAATTTTTAAAGATTTTGAATGTTATCATTGATGAATCTTTGTGATTTTAGATGTTAAATGATGAATTTGAAGTATTAGTTGTTATTTATAAGTATTTTGATAAGTGATTTTTGATGAATTTAACGATTAGGGATTAAATTGTTGAAATAGTAAAAATGCAAGGACTTGATGTGAAATTTTTATAAATATGGGCTGTATTGGAAGCTATGAACATTCAGTTAACATGGGTTTGCAATAAAAATGGTTAATTTCCATGTTTTAGGCTCAGGAACTAAATTGAATAAAAGTGTAACGTTGAGGGCAATTGTGTAAAAAATTCAAAAAGAACTAAATTGCATAAAACGAATCATTTTTTCTGTCTAAATTAATGAATTTAATGAAATTATTAATTTAGATCAAGAACGAGTGGAAAAAATTGAGAAGAAGGGAAAGTTACCAAATAGCCCCTATACTTTGACATTTCTGCAATTTAGCCAGGTAAGTTCGTATGAACTATAATCACTTAAATGTTGATTAAATTTAATATTTATTGTGTTGTTCTAATGTAATTGAATCAATATATATTTTATGTCTTATTATGCAATTTATCATATAAAGAAATGATGGAAATCCAACGACGTTTCGACGACTATCGAGCCCCATTTGAATCTTAGAAATATATAGGATACAAATGACATCTCATTACGGTTACCATGTTTCGGGTGTTGGTCCTGAATGTTTTACTGATGGCTAAGTTTCGACATTTGTTGCAGATACTCGTCAGCTTGTGTGAACGGTATCGTGTAGCTATATTCTGGCCGTCATCTTGTCAGAGTAGACCCATTTATGGCTCGAGTGAGCATTGATGTAAAGTAAAAAGGAACAGGAACGGTTTCGACCATATGTTTAGTACATTTTGTGTGAGCTTTCCCGTGTATCCAATATTATTCTAAGTGGTTCAACGGGCATGAAAAGGGATGAAACAATACGTATTCAAGTAACTTATGTTATCAAAACTATAAAAAGGAATAAAAAGAAAAGGTACAATGAAAGTATGTCTATGTTCAAGAAATTGAGATTCCAAGTGATGTTGTTCATGTTTAATGACTTATCTTATGTTAATTCAAGTGAGTTATAAATTGATGCACTAACATGAATTTTTGATGATGCTTAGGCTTGTGCCAAGCTTAAGGTTGGATTATATCATGCTTAATCTTAATGTCATACATTGAATTGGTAAGTGTCCAAGTGGAAATATGCTGATGTTCATGAAAGGGTGGTATGAATCAAAATATGCATTTCCTAATGAAATTTGTTATCATATGGTTGATGTTATACTGATGTCTTGTATTATGCAAATGAAATGGGTAAGAAAAGGTAATGAAACGGTAAGTTCACAATTTAGATGTAATATGATGAAAAAGGGATTGATGAGTTGAACGACGTGCTTATATGTGAGAAATTTATGTATGCTATGGATGAATTTACTTATGTCATGAATAAATATACTAATTCATGAATTAATGTTGTTATTTAAGTTTATGCTAAGTAAATGGAATGGAAAGTAAGTAAATGAAGTATTTCGTAGTTTTATGAAAAGGTTAATAATGGTGTAATATATCTTATAAAATCCTATTATGTTAGGAATGAAAAATGTATATGTTATTGATAGACTTACTCATTTGTGAGGTGATAATTATGTAATTGATATCTTGAAGCATTGGTATAGGTTTATATTTACCTATAAAGTTCATTTTTGAAATGGCATGTTATGTTTATATTTTATACTAGCTTACTAAGCATTCATTGCTTACGTCGTTATTTTTCCTTTACTTTACAGATTATCGGAAGCTTAATCGGGTTGAAAGCTTGTCAGAGATCTGTTACACTATCTAATGATTATATCGGTAGTTTTATATGTTGGTCAAGGTTATAATGGCATGTATAGGAGGACTTATGGATAATGTTTAGTTGAATGAGTATTGATGATTTTAGCATGTATATGTCATTTTGGTTGACGTACTTATGATACTTGGATGCCTTGTTGGTTAGAGTTATTATGGCTAAGTTGATGAATGTTGTAATGACCAATTTGGTATGTGATGGTATGCTTATAATGTGGCTAAATTAGGTTATGCTTTGAGATGGTTATGAGCTATATGAATTGGTATGAATATGGTCAATTGTGCATATGACTAGGTAAATTTGATTGTTTGTGTGTGAGGTGCCTATATAGCATATTGGTTTGATGGTTAAATGGCTTATTACATTGGTCATATTATGCATGGTTTAGGTATGTTTTAAGGTCTTGATTATATGTGCAAGTTGCTTGTAGGTTCATGTTTGAATGGGTGAAAGAAATGGCTTGATTTTGGCCATTTTCTTATCCACATGACCTAAGACACGGGCTTGTGTCTTGGCCATGTGTGACACACAGCCATGCGACACGACTGTGTGTCCTCTGCAGGTTTTAAAAGGTTTTTTTCAAAAGTTACAGGGGCCTAGAACACGGGCGTGTAAGGCCATTTCGAAGGTTACACAACCTGGCACACAGGCATGTGGCTTGGCCGTGTGACCCAAGTCAGAAAGTTACATGGGCTGAGACATGGCTGTGGGTCCCTATTTCGAATATTACACGGCCTAAGATAGGGGCGTCTGTCTCTCACACGGCCGTGTGACCCCTACAGTGTGAATTTTTCTAACTTTTTCTTCAATGTTTTAAATGTTTTCGATTTAGTCCCGAATCATTTCTAAAGTGTTTCTAAGGCCTCGAGAGCTCGAAAAATGGATGATATGGATGTGTATGAATGAATTATACTATTGTTAATGAAATTGTTAGAAATGAATATTTAAAGATACGTTTAGTGGGTAATGCTCTGTAACCCTATTTCGACGACGAATACGGGTTAGGGGTGTTACATTTAGTGGTATCAGAGCTACAGTTTAGTCGATTCTCAAACTTAACGTAGCATGTATGAAGTCTAGAAATACATGCCATTATATAACCTATAATAGTGTAATGTCTCCTGACTTTGATAAGATTTTTTTTATTTATTGACAGAAATGTTTTCCAACCGAGCTAATTTCGATAATGCTAAAAGCGATACTCAAGTGTCTGATTAAAAAGTTGCTAATGATGAGCAGAAACTCATAAAGGTAAGAGTAGAGATTTATAATGTTATGTTGTTAATGAAAGATATGTTTGATGTGTACATATGAGAATCAAATTTAGAGGCTTTACAGCCTCCACCCCTTCACCTTCAAAGTCTTATACGATGGAATTTACACAAGATTTATGTTTGTTAAGTCTGCAAAAAGGGGAACCGTAGAGCTCAGCGGGTAATTGAGTAATAATGTGGTCAGAGCCGAGAATTGGTTAGCAAGTAAACAAGAAGTTATTCACTGGTAATTAACTTTATCAATAATGGTATCTAAAGAACAGGTTAACCAAGATTTCTTCTGAATTGATTTCTTTAGTGAAACGGGATAATGTGGGATCATTGATGACTTTAGTAGTCAGTGGGATAATGTTTGAACTGCAAATATATCTGAATGTAGTTGTTATGGCCGAGTATATTACACGATCTCCTCTGGGTATTCTATATGTTCTTTTATCTTTAAAGACATATGTAATTGTTTATTTTCATATGTGATTCTTATCATATGGAAATGTTGGTTAACCATAACGTTATATAGAGGTATTGTTAGTCTGGTCGATCAATGATCGATATTACTTCATTTTTCTTTGGCATTCTATTCTATTGTGTCCGATAGAAGATTTGATGATAAGACTCATATGATGCTATTGTTCTACTTCTACTGGTTGTTGTTTTGCTTTATATATACGCAATTTATGTTGTCTCTATCACAATTGATTCCTGTGCATATGAGCAATATTCTTCTTCTAAATTTTCTTTGGGGTATCATCAATCTTTTTATCATTCAATACGGGTTATATTCTCAAAAATTCAATAGAGCTTCACATATTGGATTTCATTATCTCAATTTTCTTATTGTTCTTATTGTTTAATCTATCAGATATGGTTCATCTGTAAAGGTTATTCATTGGCCAGAGGGAATTACATCTATAACGGTTATAATTCCTGGTTGGATCATGGGAGCACGGTGATACAGATCTCAAATTTATAGAGGTTGTGTTGCTACACTAGTTGTTATTGGAACTAGATTCAGTTTTTCTCTTTTATTTCAAAGCAATTGGTTTTAGAAAATGAGGTATCGAGACCTCGTTTCTATAAACCACGCCATAAGTATTTTTATAAATATTTACGAAATGTTATTAAGGTTGTATTAAAGTTTTGTTAAGAAATTTTAACATTTAGGTAGTTAATTAAGGAAAAATGACTAAATCGTAAAGGATGCAAAAGTTAATCGCTATATTTTTAAAATGAAAAAAATACCAAAATGGTAATTAAACCATTGTCAAAGATTCCAAGCAGTGGTCACATGATTAAATCCACTAGCTTTTGGATTATTTGCTCTTTTAGTCCTAATTAGTTTAGGATTAAATTATAAATAAGTTTATTTAGTTAGAATTTAATTTAATTGAAGGACCAGTTGTACAATTAAACATTCCTTAGATGGTAATTATGCCATATATTTATCTGATGGACAATTATGGAGGTGTGTTAGTGATATTATAAGTGTATTTTAAAGGTTAATGTTGTAAATTAGTAATTATGTTAATGAAAAAAAAAAGATAATAAAATGTAAAAAGCTATCATCTTCTTTACTTATGCAAGAGAACCAAAAACACCACTTTTAAAGGAGAAACAAGTTCGGCCAACTAGGGTTGTTCCATTTAAGAGGTAAACTTTGCCCGTTTCCAATAATTTTTATGTTTTTGAAATCGTTGCAACTAGGTCCAACTAGCCCGTACCTTCTTTTTTGAAACTGTTAAAGATTTTCAATGTTACCATTGATGAATATTTGTGATTTTAGATGTTAAATGATGAATTTGAAGTATTAGTTGTTATTTATAAGTATTTTGATAAGTGATTTTTGATGAATTTAAAGATTAGGGATTAAATTGTTGAAATAGTACAAATGCAAGGACTTGATGTGAAATTTTTATAAATATGGGCTGTATTGGAAGCTATGAACATTTTGTTAGCATGGTTTTGCAATAAAAATGGTTAATTTGCATGTTTTAGGCTTAGGGACTAAATTGAATAAAAGTATAATGTTGGGGGCAATTGTGTAAAAATGTCAAAAAGGACAAAATTGCATAAAATGAATTATTTTTTCTGTCTAAATGAATTAATTTAATGAATTTATTAATTTAGATCAAGAACGAGTGGAAAAAATCTAGAAGAAGGGAAGATTACCAAATAGCCCTTATACTTTGACGTTTCTACAATTTAGCCAGGTAAGTTCGTATGAACTATAATCACTTAAATGTTTATTAAAATTAATATTTAATGTGTTGTTCTAATGTAATTGAATCAATATATATATGTTATGTGTTATTATGCAATTTATCATATAAAGAAATGATGGAAATCCAATGACGTTTCGACGACTATCGAGCCCCATTTAAACCTTAGGAATATATAGGATAGAAATGACATGTCATTAGGGTTACTATGTTTCGAGTGCTGGTCCTGAATGCCCTACCGATGGCTGAGTTCCGACATTTGCTGCGAATACTCGTCAGCTCGTATGAGTGGCATCGTGTAGCTACATTCCGACCGTCAGCTTGTGTGAAAAGACCCATTTATAATCGAGTGAGCATTGACGTAAAAGAAAAAGGAAAAGGAACGATTTCGACCATATGTTTAGCACACTTTGTGTAATAGCCCGTTTTTCAGTGGTGTCAAAAATAGTGGTTTCGAGGCCACCAAATCCGACGAATAAGTTTTCAAATATTATTATTTAATATTTACGAGTCAAAAATGGTTTTAAAAGGTTTTTCATTTGATAATTTATGTTATTATAGCGATTTATTAAGTTTAAGTGGTAAAACCCTAAGGTCAAGTGGTTTTAGAAAATGTGGTATCACGACCTCATTTCTATAAATTGAGCCGTAAATATTTTTATAAATATTTAAGGAGTTTCATTAAGGTGGTGTTGAAGTTTTGTTGAAAATTTTTAACGTTTCGATAGTTAATTAATTGAAAAGGACTAAATCGTAAAAGATGTAAAATTTGATCACTATTTGA
>CM025142.1:24833284-24844821 GCA_013467495.1 Gossypium gossypioides | reverse complement strand
TGATATGTTATGAAGGATGATAAATCCAATTGGATCATGCTCAAGTATAATGGTTATCTATGTTAAGCTTACATGAATTACATGAAAAACATGATGTGTATGAAACATATGTTGTTATTGGTGCTTAGGCTTGTGTCAAGTTTATAATTGAATTATATCATGTTTAATCTTAATGCAATACATTGAAATGGTAAGTGCTCAATTGGTAACGTAGTTATGTCCATGAAAAGGTGGAATAAATCAAAGTATGTAATTTCTTATGCAATGGTTGATTATGTAGTTGATTCCAAAANNNNTATGTTTAAATGCACTAGCTTGTAGTCATGGTTGATGTTATGCTTATAACTTGTGTGTTATGCATATGAACCGGACGATGAAAGGTAATGAAACGGTAACCTCATAGTTGCAATGAGATTTGATGAAAAGGGAATGATGAGTTTGAATGATGTACTATATGTGAGAAATTTACGTAAACTATGGATGAATATACATATATCGTGGATAAATATACTAACGGGAATTGATAATGTTGTTTAGGCTCAGGATAAGCCTGGGAACATAATGGAAAAAAAAGTAAATTGAAAAGTGAAAATCTAATAGAAAGGTTGATGATTATCTATTAATTTCTATAAAATCCTATCATGTGATGAATGATAAATATAGGTGACATTAATGAACTTACTCATTTGTGAGTTGATGATCATATAGATTTATAAATCTTATGGCATTGACATAGGTTTATGTTTATTCTATAAAATTTATTATTGACATGGAATGTTATGTTTAAAATTTAAGCATTCATTGCTTACGTAGTTAATTTTTTCCTTTACTTTATCGATTATCGGAAGCTCGATCGGGTTAGAAGCTAGTCAGATATCCATCACACTATTCATCAATTTTATCGGTAGATCTTAATGCTTTGTTCGTGGTTATAATGGCATGTATAGGTGGACTATTTCTAATGCTTAGTTGATGATATTAGCATGTAATATTGCTTTGAATTTGTAAAACTTATGTTATTTTGATGCCTTGGTGGTTGATGTGCTTTTGGCACTTTGATGTTTAATGGTTAGTGTTTATATGATCAAATTGATGCATGGTTTTTATGGCCCAAGTGCTAAGTGTTGGCATGTTTGCAAAAAGATCATTTAGGGCATAATTTGATATGAAATTTAGTCAAGTATAATCGGTTGAATTATAACCCATTTGGTATGTTTGAATGTGAATTTGGCTTATGGTCAATTACGGAATAACATGGTATGGAATAAAGCTAGATATATATATGGATGAAATATGATCAAATATATATATAAGTTAGATATATGTGTATTTAGGATGCATGAAAATAATGGTTCAAATGATAAGTTCTAAAGACATGATATAAGTTAAGTATGACATGTTTTAAAATGGTAGCAAGGTGAACAATTATACATATGTGTGTTAAGTTGAGTTCTTGCTTTTGAGGTACCTTTTGGGCATATTGGTTGTATGGATAAATACCATATTGATCTAGCTTTATTATGCATGTTTTAGTTACATTTTTGAATGCTTGACATAGGTGCAAATGGCTTGTATGTATGAACATGTTTTGGGTGAGAGAAATGGCTTGAAAATGACCTATTTCTTGTCCACACGGCCTAAGACACGGGCGTGTGTCTCAGCCGTGTGTGACACACGGCCATGCAACATGGCCGTGTGTCCCATGCAGGTTTTAATGATTGCATTTCGAAAGTTACACGGTTTGGCACACGGGCGTGTGGCATGGCCGTGTGACCCAAGTCAGAGAGTTACACAGGTACGAACACGGGTTGGGACACGGCCATGTGTCCCTACTTAGAATGCCTACACGGCCTGAGATAGGGGTGTGTGAGTCACACGGCCTGACTACACAGCTGTGTGACCTTTGCAAGGTACATTTTCTATCTTTTCCCATGAAGTTTTAAATGTTTTTTATTTAGTCCCGAATCATTTCTAAAGTGTTTCTAAGGCCTCGAGGGATTTAATTGGGATGTTATGCATGTGTTTGATTGGATTTTGCAATGATTATGAAGTGTTGGAAATGAATGAATTAAGTTACATTTTTTAAGGTATCGCTCCATATCCCTATTTCGGCAACGAATACGGGTTAGGGGTGTTACACTTTATGTGAGCTTTCCTACATATCCGATATTATTCTAAGTGGTTCAATGAGAATAAAAAGGGACGAAATGGTAAGTATTCGAGTGGCTTATGTTATGAAAATAATGAAAATGAATGAAAAGAAAAGGTACAATGAAAGTATGTTTATGCTCAAGAAATTGAGATTTCAAGGGATGTTGTTCATGTTTAATGACTTATGTTAATTCAAGTGAGTTATGAATTGATGCACTAACATGAATTTTTGATGATGCTTAAGCTTGTACCAAGCTTAAGGTTAGATTATATTATACTTAATCTTAATGTCATACATTGAATTGGTAAGTTTCCAAATGGAAATATGCTTATGTTCATGAAAGGGTGGTATGAATCAAAATATGCATTTCCTAATGAAATAGGTTATCATATGGTTGATGTTATACTTATGTCTTGTATTATGCAAATGAAACGGGTAAGAAAAGTTAATGAAACGGTAAGTTCAGAATTTAGATGTAATATGATGAAAAAGGGATTGATGAGTTGAATGATGTGCTTATATGTGAGAAATTTATGTATGCTATGGATGAATTTACTTATATCATGAATAAATATACTAATTCATGAATTAATGTTGTTATTTAAGTTTATGCTAAGTAAATGGAATGGAAAGTAAGTAAAGGAAGTATTTCATAATTTTATGAAAAGGTTAATAATGGTGTAATATGTCTTATAAAATCCTATTGTGTTGGGAATGAAAAATGTATATGTTAGTGACAGACTTCTCATTTGTGAATTGGTAATTATGTAATTGATATCTTGAAGAATTGGTATAGGTTTATGTTTACCTATAAAGTTCATTATTGAAATGGAATGTTATGTTTAAAGTTTATAGACTTCCCTTGTAGGTTTTAAAGGTTGCTTTTCGAAACTTACACGACCTAGCAGATGGCCTGGCACACCAGCGTGATGAGGCCATTTTGATGATTACACGGCTTGGCACACGTGCGTGTGGCTTGGCCGTGTGACCCAAGTCAGAGAGTTACATGGGCACGGACATGGGTTGGGACAGGGCTGTGTGTCCCTATTTCGAATGTTACACGGCTTGAGACAAGGGCGTGTGTCTCAGCCGTGTGAGTCACACGGCCATGTGACCACTAAAGTGTAAATTTTTCTACCTTTTTCCTTAATATTTTAAATGTTTTCGATTTAGTCCCGAATCATTTCTAAAGTGTTTCTAAGGGTTCGAGACTCGAAAAAGGGACGATATGCATATGTATTAATGAATTGTACTATGCTTAATGAAATGTTTGGAAATCAATGTTTAAAGATACGTTTAGCCGGTAATGCTCTGTAACCCTATTCTGGCGACAGATACGGGTTAGGGGTGTTACATCTGTCAATCCAGTTTGCAATATAGCTATCCTACCAGAGGCTACACAAACATAGCTCCTCATCTCCATCACCTCATATTAGTTCATATCATATCATACATATCAGAAACAAATGGTAGTGGCTTACGCATGAAGAATGGCGCTTACTTTATATAACAGACAGACTGCACTCAGACTGAAGACCTTGTTTAACCATTACCCACACAACATCTTTCATCCATTATAGAGGAGGATTACTTACCTTACACGAATTATAAAATAAAGAAAATTACAATACGCAGAAGTAAGAAGCAACTCACTAGAAACTCTAGAACAAGTCTATAAAGTAGGTCCTTTGCCTTTATCACTTGAACCTTCATTAACTTCTTGAGCAGTGAGCTGATACTAACATAGAAGGTAACTGAATACTACGAACCTTACTTTAAAGAGGTTTTCTGAACTTAGGTTGTTTTTAAAGAGTTTTTAAAGGAAATCAAGGAAGAAGAAGAAGAAGAAAACGTAAAAATGTTTAGAAAGACCGCCGCTATTCTAATATACTTAAGCTCGGAGACAAGGATTAGTGAAAAAATCATATAATTCCACTAACTCTCTTGATTCCCGTGATTAAATGCACTTAAAATAATTTAAGTCTTCTCTTCTATAGTAGTCTACTTCCATTCTAACTAAATCTCAACTTAACTAACCTAATTACCATATTTAAATAATAAACAAATCTAAATAGCTGCGAACTTAACAAATTTGCCTAAAGCATCTAGGTTGGGCAGATACTTAAAGTAGAGTTCGCCAAACCACAGAACTCGCCAAAACTAAGAGTTCGCCAAATGGGGCAATACAAATATTTCTGTACTTAGTCAAGACAAACATTTTACTTACTCATATCTATCCTTATTTTACCAACTATACGCCAAACAGTAACCAGATACAGAGACTGCATCAGGTGGGCTGTTACAATTCTCCCGCACTTAGAAAATTTCATCCACGAAATTCATACCTATGAATTGCAGAGGATGCTGTTTTTTCATTAAAATCTCTCTTTCCCAAGTAGCCTCTTTTGTATTATGATTTCTCCATAATACTTTCACCAAATGAATCTTTTTATTTCAAAGCTCTTTCACCTCTCTTACTAAGTTATGAATGAGCTCTTCCTCATAAGACAGATTCGGTTCCACCTCAAACTCTTTAGTTTACACAACATGGCTTAGATTTGATTTATATCTTCTCAGCATAGACACATGAAACACATTGTGAATCTTTGACAACTCTGAAGGTAAAAACAATCTATAAGCCACTGGTCCAACTTGTTCTAAGACTTCATATGGCCCTACAAATCTTGGACTCAACTTTCCTTTCTGACCAAATCTTATAATCTTCTTCCACAGAGAGACTTTTAAGAACACTTTATCACCAACTTCAAAATAAATCTATTTCCTCTTCAGATCAGCATAGACTTTTTGACGATCCTGTAACTTTTAGATGACTACAAATGATAGACTTTTTCTTCTATTTCCCGTACTAACTGAAGACCTACTAGTTTTCTTTCACTAAGCTCCATCCAACAAATGGGCATTCTACACCTTCTACCATACCGAGCTTCAAATAGAGACATTTTCATATTGGCATAATAACTATTGTTATACGCAAATTCAACCAGAAGAAGATACTTTTCTTAATTCAACCCAAAGTTAATTACACAACTTCTTAACATATCCTTTACAACTTGAATGACTCTTTTAGACTGACCATCTATCTCAGGGTGGAATACAGTAGTAAATTGCATTGGTTCCCACTGATCCCTGTAATTTCTTCTAAAATCTTGTAGTAAACCTTAGGTCTCTGTCTGAACTATGGAAAATGGGATTCCATGCAGACGCCAGAGAATAAGTAGTGTGCACTGCAAGAAAATGAGCTTGACTTAGTTAGTTGATCTACCATCACCTAAACTGAATTCTTCTTTGAAGGACTAAGATGTAGCCCTGACACAAAATCTATGGTAATTCTATCTTATTTCCATTTTGGTATCTCTAAAGGATAAAACTTACCCGAGAGAACTTGATGTTCTTCTTTAACTCTTTGGCAAGTCAAACATGTTGAAACATATTCTGTGGTTTCCCTCTTCATTCTAGGCCACTAGTATCAACTTTTCATCTATCTATACATCTTGATACTCCCTAGATGAAGTGAAAAAAGTCCCTAATGAGATTCCCTTAGTAGTTCTTTTCTTAAGACATTCCCAACTGGTACATACATTCTTCCTATGAATTTCAGTTCACCATTTTTATCCAAGCTAAACTTTGTTGGATTACCAGATATCATACCTTGCTTATACATATCACTAGTGCATCCTTCATTTGCTCTTCGAGAATTTGAGAGAAAATTTAGCTTAACAGTGAACTTAGCCAATAAGGATCCATCATCAACCATACTCACTTTTACTCGTAGTGATGTTAATGTTGCCACTGTTTTTCTACTCAAAGCATCAGCTACAACATTTTCTTTTCCAGGGTGATACTCTATAGTCGAATCATAATCCTTCAGCAATTCCATCCAACATCTTTGGCGTAGATTCAAAATTTTCTGTGTCAATTAATACTTCAAACTCTTATGATCAGAGAATACACGACACTTTTCTCCATACAGATAGTGTCTTCATATCTTCAACGCCAAAACTACTATTTCCAGTTCCAAATCATGGGTTAGATAGTTCTTCTCATAAGGTTTTAGCTGGTGCGATCAATAAACTATAACCATACCCTTCTGCATAAGCACACATCCAAGCGTATTTAGAGATGCATCAGTATAAATAGTATACTCTATACCAGACTCTTACTATGCTAAAATTAGAGCTTCAGTCAACACTATTTTCAACTTCTCAAAACTTTACTAACACTTATTAGTCCATTCAAACATTTCTTTCTTTTTCAACAGTCTAGTGAGAGGAGTTGTCAACATTGAAAAGGCTTTCAAAAACCTTATGTAATAGCATGCTAGCCCAAAAAAGTTGCAAACTTCAATGACATTTTTGGGCAGATTCCATTTAAGTATTGCTTTCACATTATCAAGATCTACTTTAATACCTTTAGTAAAGATCACATGGCCTAGAAAATGTACTTCTCTCAGCTAGAATTCACACTTACTGAACTTGGCATATAACTGATTTTCACATAATGTTCTCAACACATTTCTTAAATTTTCCTCATGATAAGCTTCATTCTTAGAGTAAACAAAAATATCATCAATAAAAACCACCACAAACTGATTATGGCTAAAACACTCTATTTATGAAGTCCATGAATACTGTAGACACATTAGTTAAACCAAATGACATTACCAAAAATTCATAATAGGCATACCTTGATCGAAAGGCAATCTTAGACACATTATCACCTCTGATCTTTACTTGATAATATTAAGATTTCAGATCAATCTTAGAGAAAAATGTAGCCCCATACAATTGATCAAACAAATCTTCAATTCTGGGCAGAGGATAATTATTCTTTATAGTACCTTATTCAACTGGGGCACAGTGTTCCATCTTTCTTTTTTACAAACAGAATTGGAGCACCCCATAGTGACATACTCGATCTTATAAATCTTCTATCCAACAGATATTGCAACTTTGCTTTTAACTCTTTCAGTTCCAACGATGCCGTTTTGTAAGGAGTACATGAGATAAGTGTTGTACCAAGTTCCAATTCAATTGAAAACTTTACTTCTCTCTTAGGTGGAATCCTTAAAAGCTCTCCTGGAAACACATATGGAAATTCCCTTTCCAATGGAACTTGACTGATGTCCTTTCTTGACTCAGATGAATCCATAATGTATGTAAAATAAGCATTTGCGCCCTTAGCTATCAATTTTCTGGTGGATACAACATAAATTATTTTGTTCACCAAACTAGTCTATATGTTGGGTATTAATACTTCCTTAGCCTCAAAAGTCAACAAACACACACCTCAAGAACGACAGTCTACCATAGCATTATGTCTAGTCAGCCAATCCAATCCAAAGCTAGCATCAAACTCATGAAAACTCAATAATAACAAGTCTATCAAGAAAGTGTATTCACCAAACACCAACGGGCAATTCTTTATCATCTTATTAACCACAGTACTTTGACCCAATGGATTAGTTACTAACACATTCATTTCAAAATATACAACGTCAAGACTTAGACCCTCTATAACCTTATTACAAATATAGGAATGAGTGGATCATGTATTTATCAATGCATAAATATTGATTCCGAGGAAAGAAAAGTTACCCATTATAACTTCTGGTAGATCAGCATATTCCTTTGCTTTCATTACATACGCTTGGGCAGACACTCCAAACTTGGCTTACTAAAATTTTTCATTGGTGCTCTATGTATTAAGCCAGACTTTGTCACCACTCCAGATCTGGTCTCTTGTTGAAACTTCTAAGTCCCATGAACAGACTGCTCTGTGCTTGCTTCTATCTTGGAGGGACAATCATTAACCAAATGATCCTCAGGTCCACATCCAAAACATGCCCCAGAACGTCTCTGACATTTTCTTTTATGGCTTTTGCCACAATGTTCACAATTAACATTCTCATTACTCTAGACCCTATAGAGCATGCAATAGAAACAGTTGGTCTACTAAATCCTTCACGCCTAAAACTCGTAGGCTATGAATCTCTTCTTGAAGTTGAAAAAGTTTGATCTCTAGGCTTTTTAAAACTTGTTGGAGGTGGAGGGTTAGAAATTCTTCTTTTTATCTTTTCTTTTTCAAAGTTTTTGCTCTTGTCTCTAATAATTGTTTCCATCTTATGAGCTTTGGTAGTCATAGCTGCTAAACTTTTACATTCAGAAGCTTCTATTAGAGCACAAATTTCATCTCTTAATCCCCACTTAAACTTATTACACATTTCTTTCTCTGACTAGAATATCTACTGAGTCTAACAAATTATCATTCATATTCCATCATAGACATCCTTCCTTGTCTAAGATACATAAATTATTTCTTCATTTGTTCTACATACATCTAGTTTACATACCTTTCTCTAAACTTATCTAGAAAGAACTCTCAATTAAAAATCTTTTCAAGAGTCACACTAATCAATGTTTCCCATGACTGATAGGCTTCTCCTTCCAGCAATGGTATAACACATAAGAGACTCTCTTCTGGTGTACATTTATGTTCCTTTATCACCCATAAATTCTTTAATAGCCCTCTTACGAATTTCTTTCATACGGTCTCCTTTAGACGGAGTCACAATAAGTACCGGTGGTACAGGTTGTGCTAGGTGAACCACTTCTGGTTGTGGTTGCTGTGGCTATTGAAAATTAGCACTTGAGTATTCCCCATAACCTGATCAAACATCCATGTCATCATCTTAAAGAAAACATTTTTGAAAGCATTTTCGGCTACTCCTAAGCCAGTTGTAGGTGCTTATTTTGGAACAAGAGGCATATGACTTTCAACTTCTTCTTCTGCCGCTTTTCTAGATCCTTTAGACATATTTTTCAACACTACAAGAAAATTCAAATTAGTTTAACACACTTAGGGACTAAGCTACAGGTGTATCATGCATAATGGGGCATGACTCAACCTTTGGTTTTTCGAGAATTGGCTCAATCTTGACTCTGATACCAAACTTGTAACATGCCAAACCCGACTCTTTAATAGGATCCAAGTATGGTGTGTTACTACTTAAAATCAAACTACCTTTTAAACATTTTGACGAAAGATTTATATATTCCTTACAAAGTTATAAATATAAAACATATATTAGTTGTTAATTTACCAAGGTTTGAATGAAAACATCAACAATTTAAAAAATAATGTACAAGCCATATGGCGTATAAGTTTAAATATAATAACTTCATTAAAAAAATGTATTAATTTAAAACCAAGCTTTAATACTTCCTAGAAATCTCATAAAAATATAATCTTATCAAAATAGAAGTTCTTAATACAAATCATTTCCAAATACACTTATTTGTCACCCCCACGAGTCATGCATGATATGAAACAAAGCAATCAACTTGCAATAGTAGTAGCACTCTGGCGTAGTCCTTCTAACAAAGCCTTCCTTCAGTCAGCAAGCATAAGAAGGAAAATGTAACAAAGTAAGTTAATACGAACTTAGTGAGTTCTAAAAAGAATTCATAAATAACATTAATGATAGTACATCTGAACCTTTCTCAAAGATTTACACACATTTACATAGTACGCCCAATGGTGTATATAGAACACAAACAGACTCAATATGCCAACTTACTTATCACTTGGGCATATACTGTACGCCAACTCAACACAACTCAGACAAATCTATTCTCATGTCAGCCACATACCCAGAATTCAAAATTAGAAGCATATCATTAAGTCTTATTCACATATATTCTCCTCATTAACTCCCCATATCATTTTCATTCAGAACAACATGTTTTATTGTGATATGTCAATCCAATTTGCAATATAGCTGCCCTACTAGAAGCTACACAATCCTAGCTCCTCATCTCCATCACCTCATATCAGTTCATATCATATCATACATATCAGAAGCAGATGGTAGTGGCTTAAGCATGGAGAATGACGCTTACTTTATATCACAGACAGACTGTACTCAGGCTGAAAACCTTGAATAACCATTACCCACACAACATCTTTGATCCATTACAGAGGAGGATTACTTACCTTACACGAATTATAAAATAAAGAAAATAACAGCACACGGAAGTAAGAAGCAACTCACCAGAAACTCTAGCACAAGTCTATAAAGCAAGTCCTTTACCTTTATCACTTGGACCTTCGTTAACTTCTTGAGCAGTGAGCTGGTACTCACGTAGAAAGTAGCTAAATTTTGCAAACCTTACTTCGAAGAGGTTTTCTAAACTTAGGTTTTTTTTACAGAATTTTTAGAGGAAATCAAGGAAGAAGAAGAAAACGTAAAAGTGTTTAGAAAGACCATTGTTATCCTTATATACTTAAGCTCGAAGACAAAGATTGGTGTAAAAATCAGATAATTCCACTGACTATATTGATTCCCGTGATTAAGTGTACTTAAAATAATTTAAGTCTTATCATCTACAGTAGTTTAGTTCCATTGTAACTAAATCTCAACTTAACTAACCAAATTACCATACTTAAATAATAATAAAATCTAAACAGTTGTGAACTTAATGAGTTCACCCAAAGCATCTAGGTTGGGCGGATACTTAACAGAAGAGTCTGCCAGACCACAAAACTTGCCAAAACTAAGAGTTCGTAAAATGGCGAAATACACATAATTCTATACTTAGCCAAGACAAACATTTTACTTACTCATATCTATTCTTATTTTACCAATCATACGTCAAACAATAACTAGATACAGAGACTTCGTTGGGCTGGTTGTTACATTTATAGAAATAAATTTTACCAAATTTAGTACATGTGTTTCCGAGTTAAGGAGTCTTGCTGAAATCTGGTTTTTAACTGAATGATTTTGAACTTATATTAATAGGTAATCTAAATATCTTATAGTATGAGGAATCAAAATGAGCAATTAATTCAAGGGACTATTATATCATCTATCATGTCCATTTCGGGAGATATCTATTGGAAAATTTAATTTTAAAAATAATATTTTTAGGCACAACAAAAATTAATTTTTTTCCTTAAAATCGAGCCATTTTAATATTTATAGCAATAAATACTAATCGAAATTATACATGTGTTTTGTACAAGGCAGTTATGTCGATCTTTGATTTCTATCAAATATCCTTCTTTGTCATTCTTGAACCACGTATTGCTTTTAGTGTGGGCTTAAAGAATCACAAACCAATCACATAGAATGAAAACCTTACTAACTTTTATTGGGAAAGGTAATTCTCTCTTTAACCGGTAACTATGCATTTTCTCAAAAACTAGAATTTATTTTGTAAAATAAGTTTCCATTTTTTTTATAGATAGAATAAAGACGTAAATAATGTGTATAAATTGTTCAACACATAGTTCCTGCTTACAGAGAATTAGTACAACAATTCTGTTTGAATAAGGTCTAATTAAATAATAATATTTTAATAGA
>CM025142.1:24789407-24830746 GCA_013467495.1 Gossypium gossypioides | reverse complement strand
GATAACCATTAAAATTTTAATAATAAATATTTCAACATTCTCTCACTTGATCGAAATTTATAACATTGTCTCATTAATAGTTTTATATACAGAAAAATAAAATCATTTTATCACGAAAAATATATGGATAAATTCCTTTATGAATAAATCTTCAGTATTTGTTCCAGGTCCTATACAGACGTACACTTTTCTCAACCATAATGAAAAAACAAGCTAAACAACATAGTGTGAATTTTTCTTCTCTTATTTGATTCATCATTTCTTTCTTTCTCAACCTCCACGATATCACCAGTATCCCTTTCAATCTCTTCACCCATATTACATCTCTCTTGTGAAGTTAAATTTTCACCCACTTTGATAAAGCCCTTGCGTTTCCAAAACTTCCAGTTTTAAAGCGGTCCAAGATTCGCTCTGATCTGGGATCCACCAAAACGAAAACCATCAAGACGCTCTATTACTTTATAAGCATCCTTCAATGATTCGAACCAAACAAAATTGAATTGAGTCCCAGACCTGGTCATTTTTTGCTGAAGGAAAACGTCAACCACATACCTATGATATACTAAAGTTCTAGCTAACCACTATTAAATCTCAAGAATTGAGAACTTCATTAACATACCTTTGTTTATACAAACTATACATATTTATACAATACTAGAAACATCAACTAATTACTAACTACTTAGTACTGCATTACACTAGAAGCTAACATGACAGTTAGACTATTACTCTAATATTTCCCTTTCAGCATCTTGACAAAGAACACTTGCAGCAACAACATTCATGCGATGACGATAGCGAGAAAAAGCACCCACCGTTAATGGTTTAGTCAAGACATCAAGAACTTGATGACAACCAGGTACAAAACACACATGAAGTTAATCACTAAGAACCTTTTCCTGAACAAAATGCATATCTAATTCAACATGCTTGACCTTAGCATGTAGTACCAGATTTGCAGCCAAGGAAACAGTACTAGCATTATCATACCAAATGACTGGCGTACCGCTCATCTTGACACCTCTCTCATCCAATAGCGAGCGAAACCACGTCAGCTCAGATGTGGCATTTGTTAAATTTCGATATTTCGTCTCGGAAGTAGACTAGGATACAACACTTTGTTTCTTCGACATCCAACCAATAAGATTATCACCAAGGTACAAACAAAAACAGGAAGTAGACTTGCGATCTTCTAGTGAACTAGCTCAGTCAGCATCACAAAACCCAGTTAAGCTTATACTAGACTCTTGAAACAACAAAGCATAATCAATTGTGCCCCAAACATACCGAAGAATATGCTCCACTGTTGTCCAATGCACATAATGTGGTTGATGCATATATTGACTGACTTTATTGACAGCAAACGACAACTCAGGCCTAGTTAAACACAAATATTGCAAACTCCCCACAACTTGTCGATAAAGAGTTTCATCAAAAAGAGGTGACCCGATTAAAGATGTAAGAGTGGGAGAACTCACCATAGGAGTGTCCACTGGTTTAGCGTTTGACATGTTGGCGCGCTCCAATAACTCACGAGCATACTTTTGTTAAGAAACATGAATACGACTCTTATGTCTCAAAACCTCAAGCCCAAGAAAATAGTTCAGCTCACCTAAGTCTTTAAGTGAGAACTGCTGATCAAGACAGCAAATAACATAATCTAACTCAACACCATCATCACCTGTTACTATAGTGTCATCAACATACACCAAAAAAATAAACACTTCTAACTGAGGTTTGTTTGAAAAACGACGGGTCAGCTCGTGAAGGTTGGAACTTCAATTGTTGAACTAAAAAAATTTCTCAACATCTCAAACCAAGCCCTTGGTGCTTGTTTAAGACCATAGATGGCTTTGCTCAATCTACAAGCCAATGTTTTCCCATGATCGTCATGAACCTCAAACATGGGTGGTTGTTTCATGTAGATAGTCTTAGGTAGATCCCCATTCAAAAAAGCCTTATTCACATCCAACTGTCACAACTTCCACTTCCTAGACACTGCTAAAGCAAGCATCGTGCGAACTGTATTAACTTTGACAACGGGACTAAAAATCTCATGATAGTCCAAGCCAGCAGCTTGAGAAAATCCTTGAGCCACCAAACAAACCTTGTTACGAGCCACACTCCCATCAAGATTTTTCTTGATTTTAAACTGCCACTTCCATCCAACTAACAATCGATCAGATGGTGCCAGAACTAAATCCCATGTATTATTCTGAATCAATGCTTGAAGTTCATCATCAACTGCCTTATGCCAGGAAGGGATTGCCATAGCCTCGTGAATGTTTGAAGGCTCAACAAAACTAATTGTGGCAGTATAAGACTTTGGTTTATAGACTCCCACTTTGCTTCGAGTAACCATGGGATGACTATTACTTGAAGTTGGAATCTGGTGCACATCAGCAGGTACTGTATCAGTAACAAAATCCATTGAGGATGATGCTAACACATCATGTGGAGTAGTAATCTTAACAATAAGTACATACATTGGTGGATTAGAAGAAGGAGCAACTAAAAGCTGACCAGAAGGTATAGTCAAAGGAGCCATAATAAATGGCAGAGTCGTAATGACATCCGTATAAGAGCTAGAATTGTTGGAGAGAGATGATGCACTAGGAACTGAAGCTTTGGCAAAAGGAAAAACCCCCTCAACAAATCTCACATGTCGAGAGATGTACACATGACCAGACTTATCGAGACATTTGTAACCATTGTGATTAGCAGCATAACCAAGAAAAGTACACGGTGTTGATCGATATTGAATCTTATATCGATATTATGGTCAAAGTAGAGGATGACATAGACACCCGAACACAAGCAGTTAATGGTAATCGGGTTTGCGTCCAAAAAACTTTCCAATAGGTGAGGCCCCACTTCATACCTTTGCACAGCAGTAGAGAAACCATCTGTCCAATAAGAAATGGACAATGAAGCTTGTGCCAACAAAACCAATCTTGTTTCAACAACCTGTCGATGAGGTCGTTCTACATGTCCGTTCTGCTCATATGTATGAGGACAAGAGAGTCTGTGAGCAATGCCACATTGCTTGAGATACGGAGTAAACGATTGAAACTCCCCACCTCCATCGGTCATATGTGCAGTGGCTCCACTATCCAGGTACCATACCGAGTCAGCAACCATGGACAGAGTAGTTAGTATTGCAGAGAAAAGAACATTTCCTCGATTCACAGAGGCAGCAACAATATGTGAAGAAAGCGAGCCACACGACACCGGGTCAACTGCACACTATGAAGAAAGCGACCCAGAACACATTGACCCACTTTGCTTCATTGGGTTAGTAGCACAATGTAAAAAATGAGGCCCAGCACAACCACCAGCATAACTAGAACTAGTATTTGTGTAACACATATAGGTTGTTATGGGCTTATGGATATATGAGAATATGGCTCACCCCAATTAGAGCTCCTATTGTCAGACCCCATTCTAGGGTTTTCAACCTCGTCGCCATCCAAAGTTGAAACATAACGGTAGAAACACTGTCGAACAATATGGCCAATCTTTCCATAGGTTTGACACTACGGCCTAATACCGCCACCATGCCGACCCCGACCTCGTCCACGACGAGAAAAACTCGACACACGAAAAGAGTGAAACATCTGTGTCGGTGGTTGTCCAGTATATGAAGGAATAAGTAACGACAATGACTTAGTCTTGCTTGACACGGGATAGATACCTTTGTTGTCGGGCTTCAACATCCAAAAGGGTTGTCAAAATACCCTAAAGATCAAATGGAATCCTGCTCGTGGTTATAATTGAAACCACATGATCAAACTCCAGTGGAAGGCCATTGAGAATCACCGATTGTTCCTCCTTGAACGAAACATTTTGACCATACTCCTCCAAAGAATCATAGAGATGTTTAACCTTAGAGAGATAAGCAGACATTGAAAGGTCATTTTTTTTTTTTAAGATTATGAAGCAAAAACCTATAGTGCATAGCCTTAGTAGTTGAATGACTCCCAAAAAGACACATGAGAGCCTCCCACAACTCAAAAGAAGAATCATACTCCCAACTAATTGGTTATGAAGACAAGCCTTACAGTCGAGAGAAGTCACGCCGCCAAAGCCAAATCTTGTTGCTCATATTGAACAAACGCTGAATTCTCACTGGACACGCCATTATCATCAACCACTACCTGTGGTGGCATAGCAACATTTCCATCAACAAATGACTACAACCGATGTGTCTTAATCACCAACAAAACATACTGTTTCCATGCCAAGAAATTTCCATCGTCAACAAGTATCACCACCTTCTGAGATGCAAAGGTAAACAGATTAAGAAAATTTTTAGTCGACTCCATTTTCAACTCAACAATCAACAAAAAATAAAAAAATACGCTCTGATACCATATTGAAATATCAAGAATTGAGAACTTCATTAACATAACTTTGTTCATACAAACTATACATATTTATACAATACTAGAAATAGCAATTAATTACTAACTACTTAGTAATTACATTACACCAGAAGCAAACTAAAATAGTTAGACTGCTACTTTAATATCCACTACTTGCTTTTTGCAAAATATTGTCCATGAGGATGGTAGTAATACCATTACAATCTATTGACTAACCAGGGTGTTGTAGATGATTTTGGATGTATCTAACATCGATTGGTTTTCCTTATAGTTTTTGTTGATCTATAGTTGTAGTTTCAAAGATTTTGTTTACTTAAAAATTAGTTTCTCAATTGTTTTCCTTATGCATTTGGGAATTGGTAGATAACATTAGATGGGGCCAACACTAGTTTCAATACAAGGAAATTATGAATAAAAATTTCAAATAATATCTCATAATGACATGTCTTAGTATAATCCCATTTCCACAATGATCATAGAAAAACTTTTTTGGCATGCCTATTATCAAATGATATGTTATTTTGACTTTTATTTTTGTTATTTTTAGCAAATAAGATAGCTGGAGTATTGTCACAAATATCCATATGGGCTTAAAGATAGACTCAACAACTTCAGGCTCTATAATGAAACTTTTGAACCAAATATTTTATGTAGTAACTTCAAAATATAATACAAACTCTATTTACATAGTAGAAGTGGTCACTAACATTTATATTTGGAACTTCTCCAAATTTTAACTGCTCAGTCAAACATAAAATATAAAATATGCCCGGATGTTTATTTGGCCTTAGTCTTAGCCTGGCCCGACAATATTTAATTTTTTTTAATATGGTTTTTAATATATAAAAAAACATTTTTATAGAAAAATGACCAATATTCTAAATCAAGGATCATAATTACCACAAAAATTCAATGGTCACAACAAAGGTTCCACTAGTAATATAGAAAACTAACAAATAACACACAACAGGTGACTACATTATACCTACACCAATTATCAATGATAAGTTTACATTGCTCTAAAAGATAACTCGAGGCATATAAAATATTTTTACATTTCAAAAAACTTGTAATAGTATCAGCTTAAAGGGTAAAAAGTTTAAAAGAATACATCGATCTGCTTAACTTATCCCTCCCCCATCCATCCGTTTTTCTCCATTGCAACTACCCTTTCATGTTTATGTTTTTATCTTTATAAATGTCTTTACACTGACTCACTCGATATAGGCAGAGACTCCTATTTTATACTGCAAGGGAAGTCTTAATACCAGATCAAGAACTGTAAGATATAATTATTATGTTTTAAAACATTATATACTAATTGGTTTCAACTTGGCCCGGGTCAAAAAGATCCTGCCCAAGGCCCAACCGAAATAGAAAACATGTCACAAATATTGCTTAAGTCCAATTCTGAGCTCCATATTTTTTTCCAAACCCTTTCATTTTTTGGCGGACTTTGAGTTTGGGCGAGTGGCTCCGTCTAGAACATGTCTAGTTGAGCTACTAAAAAAAACTAATATGAGGTAGGAAGATCCTCCACTGGATATTTTCATGGATTTTTTTTTAAGATTTTAGCCTATATTATGGATTTAATTAAATATAAAATTAAGTAATTTAATACAAGGTAATTTATGTTATTTACTTTAATAGTGAATAAATCTTGTTTGTCCATTTTGTTACTTGATGGAGGTATCTAATTAAAGTTGATTATATTGACTTACATAAATAAAACTAATAGAAAAAAAATTATAACCTCCATCCTTAAGGAATTGTGTAACAAAAGGGAAAATGTCAAGGAGGAAACATTAATATGTTCTTTTTCGTCAAATAATTTTATATAATTGTGAAAATCATATTATTCTAAAATCTTATAATCATTATTTATGTAATATTAAGTTTGGTTTGTATGATATCAAGATTTTAAATTTTTATATGTGATATCATGAATTAGGTTAAAAACTATATGTTTTTCCATTTAAATTATTTTTTATGTTTCTTTTTTTTTTTTGGTTTCATAACTTGATTTCACTTACATTTATATAAAAAAAATTAATAGTAAGGATTAATTGGATCAATTGAAGATTTCGTCAATTGTTGCATGGAAAAGGAATTCATCGATCAAATTTGAGTTCCATTGTTTAGAAATTTGGTGCAAAAATTTAGATGCATGTTAATGTTTATTGCACCGCTTCTTAATAATAATGTTACTTCATTAGCCAATAAAAGCATTGTATCTTAAGTGGTGTTATATATTTTATATTGATGTCAACGTAAATTTTGTTTGAGATATGTTTCTCTTTAGCTACAATTAGTATAGGTTGATTGTAAATATAAGCAATTGCTTAAGCCATTGCATGATTTGGTTTTGGATTTGGGGTATTTCTTTCAAGCTCTCATTATATTCTCTGAATAGTTAAGTTTATACACATTATCCAATATTATTTTAAGAATATACGATATATTAAAATCAAATCAAAATTATTAGTTTTTTTAATATTCTATAAAATTGGACACTTTAAATTTGAATAATTTTCATTTGATTTTATGTAATTTTTAGTCACTAATAATGTGTTGTAAAATTGAGATTTAGTTACTTGAAATTGTTGTTTGAGGCGTGAGGATCACTGTCCTTAAGGATGTTTTCGCGGATTCACAGATTTTTTAGGATTCAACAAGCACTGTTGTTAACGGTAGAAAAAAAGGGAATAAGGAAGAACAAACCAATTAAACACTCGACTAAATTAGAGAAGAAAGCTTTGAGACATTAGAGAGTGTTTCAAAGTGAAGGTGGAGAATACACATTTTGTTGGTTAATAATAACATTAGGAAAATTTGATTTAGTTAGAAAATCAAATAACCTTGTTTGACTAAAATAGTAAAAATAAAATAAAAATAGGAAATATATGTAAAAAGCAAACCAAACTCGAGCCTAGTATCACACATAAGGGGAATCAACCTATTTGAACTAAACTAAGCTTTCGAGTTTAGTTTTCATGCACATGTGCCCATCCTTTTATTTTGGCTCTTATAGGCCCAAAGTAAAACAACGCTATATAAACATCATCTTGAGAGGGTTTTTAAAGGACGTGGGATTGTGTAATTCTTTGATATACATAAAACTTCCAACAATCCCTCACATATTTAAAAAGAAAATTAAAAATCAGTTTTAGCTAAGAACTTCTATACAATGCAATAATCCTGGTATCTTTTGGAATATGAACCAATTATTCAAATATATAAACTAACATTCTCATTTATCACACTATATCTATGGCTAGTTTTTCAACTAGGTTGTGCGCTAATAGGCCATGTACATGTTTGGTTTTTGTGAGTGCTCCAGAAATTTCCAAAAATCTCATAAAAGGGGCCCCACTTCACACTCATATAGTGATCCATCAAGTGTATTTTGTAGAGCAATACACTACTTATAAATAATATGAATTTGATTAAGATTTTTTACTCATCCTCACCATCCATTCAGATTTTGTTTAAGCACTATTTACACCATAAGAGGAGCATAATCTTATAGTGTTTAACAGGTCAACTAATGACTTTATTCTTACCCATATGAACCTAACTCGTGGGATCTCCAATCACATAGGTTGGGTTTCCATCATTGTTGACCTCATCTTAGGCAATAATCATAACTATTAACACAAGAGCAATGCATGAATAGTATGATTGAATTGAATGGATAAAATTAGTTTTGTTATATTGTGGTGCAAAATGAGGCATATTGGTTAGGCACTTTAGTTTATTTTATATCATGATTTGTCTTGATTTATTAATGTGTTTTAGGCAAGATTTTGAGGTATATTGATGTGTGTTTGAATGCTTAAGTATTTAGGTTGAATGAATTACAAAAATAGTCATTTTTTATGTTACACGATTTGCCACACGGCTGTGTGTCACACATAGTTGGTTGACACAGCCATGTGAATGTTTACAAAATTTTACATCTAAGTCCACTTGGCCTTAACCTGTCATACGGCCTGGCCACATAGTCGTGTGACCCTTGTTTTGTGTTTTTACCTCCTTGTTTAGTTCTAAATTATTTTTAGAGCTTTCATAAGCTCGATCTCGCACGTACAATATGTTTTATTTTAATGATTGATTTCTAATAAATGTTTAAAACAGTTTTTGAATTAAAACTACTTGCTTTTGTTCTGTTATTTAATGTAGTATCCTGTAACCTAATCTGACGACGGACATGGGTGAGAAGTGTTAAATTTAGTTGTATCAGAGCTACGATTTAGTCAATTCTAAGACTAAACATAGTGTCTTTGAAGTCTAGAAATTACATGCCATATATATCATGCGGTAGTGTGTTGCTTTTGATCTTATCTGACCCTTTTTTTTAGATATAAAAGATGTTGGCCGATTCTAACTGTGCCATTACTGATGAAATCGAAAGTAATGTCTCAGCTCCCAAGCAAGAACGAGTATATATCGTGCCAGTTTCACAGATGTCCAAAAAAGAGGTAAAATGCCTTTTTCCAAGTACTAGGTCAATGGTTCAATGAATTCTTACGAGTCAATTTTGTGGCTCTACAACCTCCGCCCCCTATTTTGCCTCCCCTAACACTTCCTGGTCCTCAAAGTTCCACTCACGTATGTGTATGTAGACTTCTATAGATGAGATTCATAAATGTGGGGTTGATGAGTCCAGAGGCAAGACGATGATGATCCAGCTAGAGATGAATTTTGGTTAGAAAATATTCAAAGAATATTTGATGAATTGGCATGTTCAACCGATGACTACTTAGGATGTGTTGTATTATTGTTGAAAGACGAAGTGTATCAGTGGTGGTACATTATTAGCTATTGTACAAAAAGAGAAAGTTAGTTGGGACATTTTTCGAGTCGAATTTAGAAAGAAATATGTTTGTACACAGTGCCTAGACAAAAAAAAAGAAAGTTTCTCGAGTTGAAACAGGAAAACAAGTTTGTACCAAAATATGAACGATAGTTTGTATAGCTTAGTAAGTATACTCGTGAGATTGTATTGACTGAGGAAGAGATGTGTGTTCATTTTGAAGATGGACCAAATGATGAAATTAAAATGTTGGTTAGAGCAATAGAAATACATGAATTCATGGTTTTGTCTAATCGAGCGCAGAAAATGGAAGAGACCTATAACAATATGAAAAAGACTTAAATGAAATTTCATGGCTCTAATGAACGAAATGTATCTAAATCGTTTCCAGCTCCACTCTCAAAGAAACTGAGAGAAAATTTTAGTCGTAATGTCACATCATCTGGATTCATAGGTAAAAATAAGTTGAGACAGAATGATTCAAGATTCTGGTCGACGCTGGTAGTTAGTGTTGGTAGTGTCTGTAATGACGATAAATCTATTTGTGATCATTGTGGAAAGTTCCACAGGGGTGTATGCCAAGTTATGAATGGGGCCTATTTTCAATATAGATCTACCAAACATCTTATGAGAGACTGCCCAAAGTAGTCAGGCATTAATGAAAATCAAGTTGATAGAGAGATGTTTGTTTCTTAGAGACTGCCCAAAGTAGTCAGGCTCAGATAATGGTTCGTAAAATATGTGAAGCATTTTTAGCTTACATTTTACATACACGAGCATCAAAATTGAAGATTGATCAGTTACCAACAGATAGGGAATTCATTGATAAGTTTCCTGAAGAACTACCTAGATTACCAATAGAATGAGAAGTTGAGTTTGCTATTGAGATAATGCCTTGAATTACTACGATATCAATTGCTTCATATAAAATGGCTCCGATGAATTAAAAGAGTTAAAGGCACAGTTGCTAGAGTTGGTTGACAGAGGTTTCAGATGATCGAGTGTGTAATATGGGAAAACAATACTGTGTTTATAAAAAAGAAAGACGAGATTCTGAGAATTGTATAATGATTACAGATAGCATATCTAAGACACCGTTAAGAACCAATATTTTTTATTTTATAGAGATGACTTAATTGTTTAGTGAAAGGGGACTACTATACATTTAAGTATTGATTTTCAAACAGGTGGTTGTTAGCTCAGACTTATGAGACAGATGTGCCAAAGACTACTTTACAGACTTGATATAAACCAATTAAGATTCTGATAACACCTCTTAGATTATCGATCGCTCAGTCGCTTTATAGATCTAATAGACAAAATTTGCTAGCTATATCTGAATAGAATTATTGCTATGTTATCGATGATATTCAATCTATTCAAGGAATGAAATTGAACATGATTAGCATCAGAAAATAATGTTATAGATTTTAAGAGAGAAATATATATTTGTGAATATCAGTAAATATGATTTCTAATTTCAAGTGGTAAGTTTTTCTAGATCTTTTGTTAACTACTAAAAATGTCAGAGTTACTTTGAATCAACTCCTAATAATTGTGAACTAGGGAATTACCATGAATTATTATAAAAGTGTGTAGTTATCTAGGATTTACTGTATATTACAGATTATTTGTTTAGGCTTTTTAATGATAGCTCTAACATTGATGGGGTTGTTGCAGATAAACTTCAGTTTTGTTTGATTGAACAAATGTCAGTAGAGCTTCGAAAATTTGAAAGCTATGGTAACAAAAGTTCCAGAATTGAGTTTGAGATAACATAGATGTCGAGAGTTATTGAAAGATAACGGTCTGATCATCGGTTATCATCCGAGTAAAAGTTGATATGATGACCAATTTATTGAGTCAAAAATCTCTAAAAGCTGTGAATATTCACCTGATTTGAGAGTTTAAGGGTTCTATTGTCACTGAGCTAAAAGTTATACCATTACATCTTCAAAAAATTTGAGATTTACAGAGAAACAATTTGAATTTGTTAGCTAAATAGGAGCAGATTTAGAATAGTCAAATAATTGATTTCAATGTTGGTCGTGATGATAATTTGTATTTTCGAAATCGAATTTGTGTACCAAACAATTTTGAGTTTAAAAGAGATATTCTACGAGAAGCCCATAGCAACATTTATTCAATACATCTGGGAGGCAACAAAATGTATAATGAGTTGAAACAAAGTTATTGGTAGTCGGGAACGAAACGAGAAATATCTAAGTTTGTATTGAGATTGGTATGTCAGCAAGTAAAATTCGAGCATCAAGTTCCATCAGGTTTACTACAGCCTATTATGATTCCTAATTGGAAATGGGAATGTGTTTCAAATTCAACTCATTTATTCTAGTCAGGATTGATTACTCACTTGAGAAAATTGATTGAACTATATGTCGTTCAAATTGTTAGATTGTAGATGTGTCGTTGTCTATTGTTTAGGATCGGGATCCGAGATTGTTTTAAAAGCTGTTCAGATCATTGGAAATTGCTTGTGGATTTGAGAAGAAAAGATGTTGAGTTTAGACTAGCGACAGAGTATTTCTAAAAGTCTCCTCGTGGAAGAAAGTGTTATAGTTCAACAGAAAAGGAAAGCTTAGTTTGAGATTTCTTTGGTCGTATGAGATTATCGAGAGAATTAGTCTCATGACTTATAGACTAGCATTACCTTCGGAGCTCAAAAAGATTCATAATATTTTTTACGTTTTGATGCTATGACGGTATAGATCAGATTTCTCTTACGTGATTACTTTCGATGAGATAGAAATAAAACATGACTTGTTATATTCAGAAGAACCAGTCAAAATTTTAGCATTGGAAATAAAAAACTATGGAATTAATGAGTTCCGTTAGTGAAAATCTTGTAAAATCGACATGGTACAGAAAAAGTTACTTGAGAAACAGAAAAGTTAATGAGATTACAGTATCCGAACCTATTTTCAAGTAAAACTTTCGATGATGAAATTTCTTAAGGGGAGAGTTGTATCAATATGTGTTTCAGCAGCGTCGGAAATAATGATTTCAAGATCACAATTCCAATGAGTGACTCTGCAGATATATTTAATTGATATTTATAAGTTAAATATATTATAATAGTGAATCACGATTTAGTAGATTTTATTAATTTATTAGTTAGTCAATGTACAAGTGGTGCGTATTGAAAGTTAATGGTTTTTGACAATGAGGTATTGGGATCTCGTTTTCATAAATCGAGCTCATAAATATTGTTTTTGAATATTTAGGGAGCTATAGTATAAGTGGATTGAAGTTTAGTTTGGTAATTTTGGTGATTTGATGTTAATTAAGGAAAAATGACTAAATTATAAAAACCGTAAAAGTTAATCGATATTAAGTTTTATTAGTTAAATGTCCTAATTAATGAATGATTAAGGATCTTTAAGGTAAATTAACCTTCCTTATTATGAGTGGATGGTTAACGTTTAATTAATGATTATTTTTATATTAAAATTAGAAGTAAAATAATAATAAAACATGTTAACATATTATTCTTAAAGGTTAAAACATTAAAATGCCATTATCATCGTCTTCATATTGGTTTTCCTTCATCGAAACAAAAACAAAAAAACTCCATTGTTGAAGCTAAGGTTCAACTAAACTTGGATGCTTGCATGTAAGTCATCCAGTTATCTGTTTTTCGTAAATTTTATGTTTTTAAGATCGTTGTAACTTCGTCTAGCTAACACGTACCTCCATTTTCAAAATGGTTAAAGTTTAGAAAAGTTTCTATTGATGTTAATTGAAGTTTTTGAATGTTTATGGTATATTTTGAAGCTTAGAAATGAAATAGGACTAATTTGTTAAGTAAATTTTGTTATTTTTGTGTATAATGACCAAATTGTAATAATGTAAAATTTGTCATTAAATTTCTAAAAATTATTTTTTTGGAGGGCTGTACAGTGATGAAATTCTAATGGACTAAAAATCAAAGCTTGATTTTGAAAGATATAATAGTTTCGGTTTTAGGGACTAAATTGAATAAAATACTAAACTTTAAGAAAATTTTGCAAAATGAATAAAATATATTATATTAGTGAATTTAGATAATTTAAAGTGATCAAAGTTGATAATGTGAAATGAATTATTATATAGATCAAAGATTGAATCGTACGGAGGAAAATCAGGAAAAAAGAAAAATTACGGAATAGTCCCTATTAACTAACTCGTTAGCTGAATATATTAGGTAAGTTCATAGGGTATAGAAATGTGTGTATATATATGTATTTAATTGTTGTTGAATTGTGTATTTGTATTTCTATTTGTTTATATTGTTTGAAACTTGAAATGCTATAAACTAATACCAAGGTGAAAAATGACTTATTTGAAGACTGATGAATACTTGTGAAAAATGATTCATCTGGATTCGGAATAAATGTGACTTATTTATAGAATATGTACTGAGAACATAGAAGTGCCCTCGATTTATAAATGTTGCGAATTCTGGTTAAATGCCCATTTGAACGTAGCAAACGATTGTATGGGTTTGCACTTTGGTGCTTATACTTTGCACTTCGGTGCCACTATTTGCACTTTGGTGCCCCTGTTCACACGTCAATGTCCCCGTTTGGACTTCGGTGCCCCTATTTGCACTACAGTGCTCATTGGTGTGGTGTAGTTACTAGAGTATCCGAATTATTTTGCTAGAGTTCATCGGGATAACTGTTAAAAGAAATTATATGAACTGACTTCATGAGTTTCTTGGAAATGATATTTTTGTACAACTATTGAAATGTTAGCTAATGAAATTGAATGAATGGTGAGTATGTGTTTGAAAGTTGCTTGGAAAATATATCAAAATGACTGAAAAGTTTATAGTTTATATGTATGAAATGCTCACTTTGTAAATGTGACTTGTGGTGACAAGGTTATATGTTAAAAAAAATGATATTTGATTGTGCATGTGATGAGTTGAGAAGAATGTGTTTACGAATGGATATGATCAGTTGATTGACTTGATTAATAGGTTTTATAGTTTTCACTAAATGGTACTGTTATGTATCGTATTGAATGGATTTGGGAAGATTATATGATTTGATTCATGATATACTCACCTTTCTATTGGAAAATGTCTTGATAGGAAAGTGACTTAAACTAGTTAATTCTATTTACTTAAATGTGAATCTAAGGTAAGACTATTGTTTATGTACCTATGAACTTACTAAGTATGTCAATGCTTACCCCATTTTATTTGCACGTCTTCTGTAGTTGCATCTTTACGGAACTTGGCTATCGGATCACTTAAGGGCTCACCTTTATCTACCGTCTCTTTTGGTAAACTTTGGTTCATCTTGGCTCCGTTATAAATGGCCTGTAATAGGTATAATGTATATATGTGCTTGAAGTTGAACTTGTGAAATTGCCATTTTGATATCTTATATGGTATTGTATGAAAGTGAGGTAGATTATGTTGATTTTGGTAAGTTGAATCATACTTTGCATATATGAAGTGAAGGTTGATATGCCTAAATTGTATGTGAATTAATGTGATGAAATAAAATTGCTATTATGAATGTATAGGCAATACATGAATGGTATGATTGAATTGAATGGATAGAATTAGTTTTGTTATATTGTGGTGGCAAATGAGGCATATTGGTTAGGCACTTTAGGTTTTTTGTATCATGATTTGACTTGATTTATTAATGTGTTTTAAGCAAGACTTTGAAGTATATTGATGTGTGTTTGAATGCTTAAGTGTTTAAGTTGAATAAATTGCAAAAATGGTCATTTTTCATGTCACATGGTTTGCCACACAGCCATGTGTCACACACGGTTGATTGACACGGCCGTATGCCACTAGTAATTTAGATGCACGATTATTGACACGGTCTCAATCTCTCACATGGCCCAACCACATGACCGTGTGAATGTTTAAAAAATTTTACATTTAGTTCCACAAGGCCTGGCCACACGGCCGTGTGACATATGTTTTGTGTTTTTACCTCCCTGTTTAGTTCTGAATTGTTTTTAGATCTTTTGTAAGCTCGATTTAAGCCCGATCGCGCACGTACAACACGTTTTATTTGAATTATTCAATTCTAATGAATGTTAAAATAATTTTTGAATTAAAATTGTTTGCTCTTGTTTTGATATTTACTATAGCATCTCGTAACCTTGATTTGATGATAGAGACGGATGAGGGGTGCTACAATATCTAGACAGATGAGACCAGAAGGGTACGTTGCCGTGTATAACTTTTGCCAAGTAGTGAGACTGGGAAGGTACCCATATGCGTAGGAAGAGATCGGAAGGGTGACCGGAAGGGTATTCTTAGCTAAGGGTGATAAATAACTAAATTAAGGACAATTAATTATTTAATTAGATAATTATAGATTTAATCGATCATAGGCTAGAGGCTCGCATTATTAACAATAAGAATAGAAAATTCCATTAGGTAAATTTTACGTTAATTAATTTCATTAGTTTAATTAATATTTTTATTTGGATTAACACTACTAATTCGTGACTCGATTAGATTAGTAATTATTTTTTGTAATTAAATTAATACTAGTTTCTCCAATCTTCAATCCTTTGGGTATGATCCTCGGAATACTTACTAGTGTTTCGTTGTAAACTTTACTATATTATAATTTGACCCGTACACGTGCAGACACTGGTGATTTTATTTTATATATTTTTGGTGTGATATTTATACTATGAACGATAACACGTTTATAGGACGTCAAGTTGTTGGTGCCATGGCCACAGTGATTTTATAGGTTGGTGTATGAACTATCCAAATCGAGTTGGTTGTACAGAGCTTTGATAAACCAATGGAGTCATGATTACAAAGGCAAGCAGCCTGAGTGTTCGAACAACTCCCACTTAAATCGAACAAGTATACATCTGAAAGGGAGGGAGATTTGACGAATCAATAGAGTTATGATGAAGAACGTTACATGCCTGACTACTTCAAAACCAATGGAGTTATAACAGAGGTTCGACGAACCAATGGAGTTATGATGGAGAACATAGAAGAAATTCAAAAATGGGTAGACCAGTAAGAGGATTTACTCCAAAAACAAATAGAAGTAGAGACTCTATTAGAAGAGGTCGTGCATGATTTTCTTAATATCTATGGTAATTCACATGAAACATGGTCATGCGAAGCAATAGATCGACCTCTTTTCGCATGTTTCGAACTATTAGAGGATATGATGTTGTTCATGATCGAACAACTCCAACGAACTTACTAAGCAAAGACTCCATTGGAAGAGGTCGTACATTATGTCTCCAATTTTGATCCAAAGGACCAATGTATTACTGACAACTATCCGAAATTAAATCTTGAAAGTCAACAAGAATTTGGAACTGGAGACGGGGACGAGTTGAATATAGTCAAAGACATCTCTAATCCAATTCACATAGTAGTAGATGTAGTATTAGAATTAGAGGTAGAGGAGCTTCAACCAATTCTAAATGAAAGTGTAGACAGGCCGATACACTTTCTGGCCATAACCAAGGAGGTGCCAACCAAAGAAACTGGCAAGTTCGTCTCGTTCTTATTTGGTGATGAAGGAAAAACTTGGGCGACCAAAGCTTCTCGCAACATGGAGGGGAAGAAGCTTAAGAAAATAATACCCCGAAGACAATTTATGGTTGGATCAAATTCGACACCAAATGGCTCATGATGTGGGTGTTGTGTCGATATTAGATAAGGCAATATCATTGGAATGAACCAAAGGCTTTTGTTCAGATTTATCGATAATGGAACAAACGACAGATCAAAGTGTCGAGCACCATTTGGAAGTTCTTCTTTGGGGGCAATACGGATCGTCCTAACTTCGAAAAATGACCGCTTTTAAAGTTTGTTCGATTTTAATTTTATTTTCTATTTTTTTATTGTTAGTTATGTTTTAGGATTAGATTTTTAATTTGAAGTTAGAATTAGAAGAAAACAAGTTTCCAAGAGCAATGGAGGAGCTAGATGGTAGTTGGGGCAAGTATGGACAACCGGAGGCTTTTGACAAGTCACATAGCAATCCCATGCCACAGCACAACCACTTTGAACCCAAAAATACAAAATATTTTTTTGTGTCACGCCATGCATTCTCTATAGCGTGGCACACCCTTGATGGAAGCAAGAACAAGGGAAAAACTAGTGTTGTATCGCACCATGCCTACCCTATGCACGACATACTGGTCCTTTCTGGAAACTTTCCATCAGTGTTTTGGCGCAATCTTCAGATATATTCTCCAAGTTTGCACGACAAATCAAACTCTAGATGACCTCTATATATTGTCCTTAGCAACAGCTGTGTAACACTTTATACTTAGTCTGGTCACCGAACCCAAGTTATAAGGTACTACAGTTGATAAACATTACTATCATACAAAGATTCAGCATTAATAACCAACAAATATATTAAACAACATTAACACATGTAAGAAGCGATTTACAATCAAAATAAGGCATTAACTAAGCATACGAGACCTTCAAACCAACTTGGTAACAACTCAAGACTAAACTAAAACATTTACAAAAATTCAGGTAAAAATGTAAACAGGGGTCACACTGCTGTGTTTCCAAGCCATGTGACAAGGCTGAGATCATGTGGTCCTAAGACATGGTCGTGTTGCCTAACCGTGTGATAAACTGATGTAATCCTGGGTTACACGGTCATGTCGTCAAGCCATGTCGCCAGGCTGTGTAATAGACTAATTCTATGTGAATGAACCTGCACCAAAATCTATTAGACCACATGGTCATGTCATACAACTGTTTGTGACAAACAGTCGTGTGGCAAACTGTGTCACAAGCCGTGTGCACCTAAACACACCTTCTAACCCAACCAATCACACCTATAACCCCTTAAGCCACAAGTCATGCTATACCAGCCATTTAACCTATTTAAAATACATTAAAAACCTGCCAAAATACCCATATAACATACAACCTAAGTGTCTAACTAAGATGTCATCATTTGCACCACAATTCATACATAAAACATTAACCATTCAAGCATAAACAACTTAGCATTTCATATCTATTCCAAGCAAGAACTATACTTCATTTTCTCATGACTTAAACATTATCAAATAAGGTACTCCATATGACCTAAACCATATATGCATATTTTTACACATAGTTATTCAAAATGGCATAAGCTTAACCAAAGTACTTATACACATATACAATACCATAATCCTATTTACATGCCATTTATAATCAGGCCAAAATAAGTAATTAGCTACCAAAAGAGTTGATGGATAGTGTGATCTCCGGAAATGATCCAATCGACAACTTAAATTTGACAATCTACAAGGAAAAAGATGAAACAAGGTAAGCTTACTTAAAGCTTAGTAAGTTTGTAAAAAATTAAACATCACATCCCTGTCATTTTAAGCATACTACTTGAATTTAACATAAAACTAGAATTCCATGATTTGTTTAACATTTCCTAACATATCAAATGGTTAGTCATGTACATTTAACATTAGCAAGATCTTAAGATGCATGTTTCACATGCCAATCAACAACCAATAAGTATTTAACTATTCATGCCATAATTTTATTTTGAAACATGTTTTTAACTGTTTTCTCGAAGAACTATAGTAAACTAACTTTGGATACATGAGGGAAGCAAATGCTCACATGAGCTGATCAACGCGACATTAACCATTACACAATGCTACTCACACAAGCTGCCGAGAATCTACAACAAATGCTAGATTCCAACCATCGGTATGGCATCCACCACCGGTACATAGTACCTAGAAATATATCACTGACACAGAGTTCCTGGAACTTTAACACTGGTATATAGTACCTAGAAATATATCACCGGCACAGAGTGCATGGAACACCCTAATGACATGTCATTTATATCCTAATCATTCACTTAGCTCACACGGGCCTTAACTCGTATTCCATAATCTTTTCATCTTTATACTATAATACCATGATCAACTTGATCACAAACATTCTATAGAATAACATATTTCAATTCAAACGAGAACAATTGTCATGTTTTACCATTCAAGCCTTTATTTTCACTTTCAAACTTGCCTTAATTAACCATTCTCATTATATGCACAATTATGTTTAGAATTCAAAACATGAATAAGCATACAAATCTAACATAGACTTACCAAAACGAAGTAGCTACCAACACCAAACGAGGACTACTCGACAACTTTTCCTTTCCCGCGGTTATCGACTGGTTAATCCATTTCTTGATCTATATATAATCATTTAGTTCAATTAACCCATTCAATACTTTAAAACATCTAAATTTATATATTTGACCCTTCAACAACATTTTAAATTATTACCCTAAACTTTTATCTTTTATTCAATTTAATCCCTAAAACTGAAACTTTCGCATTTATCACAATTAAACCAAATCTAAGCTAGTTGAATTCTCTATAACCCTCATACAGCCCATAATTATTGAAATTTCATAAGAATTTCATGCTAAATTTATTATTTTATCAAATTAGTCCTTAAACTTAAAACTATTCAAAATTACTTTACAAATTAATCCAAACTTATCATCAAGCTTCAAACTAAACCATCAACAACAAAAAAGCTTCAAGAATAACCATGAGAAGTCTTCAAAACTTTGATCACAAATTAGTCCTTGGGCTAGATTAATTAAGCTACAACAACCTCAAAAATATAAAAATTAATAAAAATGAAATCAAACCAACTTACACGCAAAAGAAAATAGTTGGTTGAACCTCCAAGCTCACAAAAATGGTTTTTTTTTCTCTTTCAAAATTGGTGGGGATGAATTAAGGAAGATGACATGTTTGTCTTTCTTTTGTTTTTGTTTTATTTATTAATTTACTAATTTCCCTTTAATATTAACTAAAATTTCATAAATAATTACATCTTAATCGTCCTTTATAAAGTAATAAGGTTAAATTACCTTTTAAAACTCTCATTTTATGTTTATAAAACCATTAAGCACCTATAAATTTATAGCGATTAACTTTTGTAGCTTTTATGATTTAATCCTTTTTTTTTCTTAATTAACTATCCAAAGGTTAAAATTTTTGGGCTAAATTTTAATATGACACTCCAACAACTTTATAAATATTAAATAAATAAAATTTTCTAACTCACTGGTCAGAATTGTGGTCCCGAAACTACACTTTCTAACACCACTAAAAACAGGCTGTTACAACTCTCCCCCTTAGAGGAATTTTCGTCCTCGAAAATCTTACCAGAGAAAATGTTCGAATTTTGCAATCTTATGGTTTCTTCGGGTTCCTAGAAGGCTTTCTGAATGCCATGACATTTCCGTAGAACTTTTACTAAAGCTATTCATTTATTTCTCAACTCTTTAACTTCTCGAGCCAGAATTTTAACCGGTTCCTCAATGTATGTCATATCAAGCTGTAACTTTATTTCAACCGGATAAATCACATAGGAAAGATATGATCTGTACCGTCTCAACATCGATACATGAAATACATTATGAATCTTTTCAAGCTCTAACGGTAAAGCCAAACAGTATGCTACTAGAGACATTCTCTCGATAACCTCGTACGGACCAATAAGTCTCGGACTGAGTCTTTTTTCGGCCAAAACAAAAAACTTTCTTCCAAGGTGATACTTTCAGGAATAATCCTTATTTCATTTCGACGACCTCGGTTTGCATGGGATGTCAAACTTCAGTTCAACGTTCATCCATCTTTATTGGCGGGGTGATCACTGAGAGATCTTTACCTGGTCAGCTTAAGACCCCTTTATTACCTATTATGGGTTCTAAATGATTTATCATCCTTACGGATTCCTACCCTTCCTTTCCCAATTCGCCTTATATATTCTTTCTCCTCTCAACTCTTTCTATGCCTAATCATCCTAATTTCATCTTGGCTTACGAACACGCCACAGTTCTGACGCATACACTAATATTTTGCCCATGAGGTCTATCTACTCAGAGGGCATACTAAAAAGGTCCAGGCAAATTGGCATTCTTATATGGGTTCATCTTTATTGTTTCCACCCCACCCTTAGGTTGCAATGTTGTTTGGATTACTTCCTTGTATTTCGCCTTAATCGCGGTATCTTGCTTTAGGGGTGAAACATGCTTGTTTGTTGTAGACTGCTTTGGCCTATATTACCCAACAAACCGTTATCTAGGTGACCGTACGAATTCATGATTCCTCTCACATGTCGATTCCCTACGAAACTAGCTATTTGGCTAATACTTCCATACTAGTTTTCCCTTAAAAAAGAATAGTCTTGCTAGATATATCTACAACTCGATGTTTCCCTTCTTAGTAACTCTCTCTATAATTGGGTTCTAATTAACCCCTCATTTCCTTATGGACTGACCGATGTACTTTCAATCAACCACTAGTGTACAGAGTCCCTTGAGCACCTTCTGAAAATTATTGATGGTGGATCTTTATCTGCAATTCTCGGTTAAACCCTATTTTGTTTGCCTGTACACCAACCACCGCTGGTGCGTAATCTCCCGTGACTATTTCTTGTTGGGTTACCATCTATATGCCCTACTTGCTTTCACAACCACTATTCTAGCAACCTTTTTCTCACTTTCATTATGTTTCCCATTAATTGGCGGATTCTTTTGACCCGTTGGCTATCTACTGTGTGTCCATACTTTCATTTTCCTTCTAACCCTTTTTTCTTAGTTTGCAGAATTTCTAGCTTTTACCGTCCTAATTGTTCACCCATGTTTATTGCCTGTTGAACTATGGTCTTACTTGTCAAGTCTCATGTTTAATGTCCTGGTGGACTCCATTGGTTGTCATAGTCGAGCTATGGTTTTACATCTCGTAATCGTCATCTTTATTGTCCCGACAGACTACCCCGTGTTTAGTGCCTTGACGAACCCTCTATGATGTCGTAGCGTCTTCCAGCTATGGTCTTACACAATGTAACCCCATGTTTACCAACTCGACAGACTACCAAAGGATGTCATAGCATCTTTCAACTATGGTATTAGTCCTATTTATCATTTTGGCATACTTTCGTATAATGGCATAGCGTTTTTCAACTATTGTCTTACTAATGTTTATGGTGGAACCAACACATGATGCCATAACATCTTTCAGCTATAGTTTTACTCATTTTAGGTGTATAGCCTCCGATCGGACTCATGTCCTAGGCATGATTTTTTTATTTACTTTTCTTATTGCATTCCATCTATTCCTCCATTTCACCATTCCTAACCTTGATGCTCGAACACCGCAATGTCCCCTCTACAAGGCCTAGAATTTCACATATCACAGCTTGACTTAGTAATACTATATGGTGGTATCTAACAAAAATTCTCATTTCCTGGATCCTAACTTCATCTAAACCCTTATATAATTCTCTTTCATGTTCCATTATTAAAGCATGCGACATATGCTTTTCAAGATCAAACATAATGGACTCATAATCAATTCTTGAATGCTAAACTAGTATGGCGGATACTTATGTGCCTACGAAATCTTTAACTTACTCAACATTCCAAGGATGGAGTGCAAAAACTCACTTGACCCTTCTTTGCTTCCTCCTCCACTTACCTTCTCCGAACGCAAAAGCTTCTACTCCAACTCATCGAATTTTCTACTTTGTTGACTAGTTCCTCATGATCATTGCTCCATATAGAGCTTTCCATAACCATCGCTTCCTCGGAGCAACCAAGGAAGATGAAGAAGAGGAGAGAATTAAATAGAATTGAGAGGAATCCACCTGAGGATTCATTTCTCAACTATTTATAACTATTCTCGCATGGTCTTTAATCGTATAATATCCACTTCTTTACAATCATTTTGTCTCCCACTAAGAGACCGGCTAGTTCTAATCCAACCAAACCGAACTTGGATCTCAACCATACCCAATTATGTTCTTAACTTTTCCTAATTTTTCAATAGAGACCACCAACTTATGGCCTCTTTCAATTTGACCCCCAAATTATTCCTAATTTTTTAGTTTAAAGAAAACCAGGTGTGACAATGGTAACACGTAAATCTAATCAATAATTGAAAATGTGTCCTTAAGATTAATTAAAAGATATTATAACTAAGAATCAAGTGATTAAATTCATAGCTTTAAAATCATGGAAATATTAGTAATGAAACATAATTGAAGTTATTTGTATACTGTAGCGAACTTTGATGATGGTCATCTAAGAATTTCGTTGTCAAACCATGCTTGTAAGCTTTCAACAGGTTTCATGGGAAAACATGACGTAAACCTAAGGTAAGAATGGTTCCTTCCTTAGCTTATTATTGCTTTATTTTGTTAAAATGTTGAATAAATAAATCCATATATATTATATTTTGAGCCTGAAAGATATCAAATTATTCTTAACATGATATGATTGTTGTTCAATATTGAATTATTGATAAATTGATAAAATTGAATTAAGCACTTGTAAGTCATAGTATGAGTTTTGTCAGGTATAATTGACATATCATAAGATAGTAATATTGTATTTTTGTTATGATTGCTTTGTGGGTTGCTTTATGCACTTGGGAGTTACTATTAGCACTTTGTGCTCAAGAGTTTGGTTGGTTTACTGTTTAGTGCTCCACACATACTCGAAGTTACTATTATTGCTATCATCCGCGCTTTGCGTGTATTTGGTGTGTGGGTTAGATCCATGTACCTCACCTTGACCTTTACTAGTGTTTACAAATGGGTGATTAAGTACTAAAATATGTTTATCGATCATTGTTACCAAATCAAATCACTGTTAAGTATCGTGGTTACTGAATTGTTAATTGCACTTTTCACTGGTTTTTATTTCTGATTTGTGCACTGAATTATACTAAATTATTGTATGTGTTATTGATCGCATTTACCGAATTAAATATCGTAAATGATCCATGAAATGGATCTGATTGTTAATGTTATATGTGCTATACTATGATTTGACCGAACCATGGCTAAACCCTGCTATTTGAATGGAGAATGATATTTGATTCATTGGATCATTCTTGAATGGCTTATTGAATGAGTGTCATGTTAGGTTAAATCGAAATGCACTATTGAATCAAGTTCGTAAAGTGGAATTCTAATCATCAAGTTGAACTACGATAATTGCTTAGAGTTGAAGTGTTAGAAATTGTTGGGTAATAATATATAGGATTAGTAAATGATTTTATGACATGAATATTGAACAAGTACGTTATGCATGCTAGATGTTATTATGTTAAATCATGATAAAAGCTATGAGACCATGAATTAATGTCCATTTTAGTTTAATAAAAATGATTAAGATTTAAATACATCAATAATTGCTTTAAGTCTTGAATATAAATTATTGAACTTTAGGTCACATGATTATATTAATTATAATTTGAATTGGGCTTTAATTGTATGAGTTTCATAGAGTTATTGGTGAGAATTATAATACTCAACGCACTATTGTTCTTTTATATGCACAGATTAATCGAGCTGAATCAAGAATTCGAGAAGAATTGTATCAACAGAACAAAGTCACAATCATACCAATATGAACTTTTTCTTATCCTTTTGGGTAATTAAATGATAGCTTTGGCATGTACATACTACGTGTTTCCATAAAGTCGTTGGTATATGTATTGGCTATGTAGTTTAGTATGTAAATTAAGTACTTTTAGATTTGGTTGAAGGTGCTTTGATGTTATCTTCTTATTAGATTGTGATGAAAAAGAATGGTTAACTAGTTGAAGCTAGATAGGAAACTTGTTGTTTAGGATGCATTTAAATACCATAAGATAGCCATTTAGGCCTTAATATTGTTGCCAAATGGGTTAGAGTACTTCCTAAGCAGATGTAGACCTTTCTTATAAGTCAAGAAACCTTAGATTGACCTAACTTGTGCATTTTTGCACATAAGTCTCAATACTTAGAAAGCATGTATCAAGACCTCCAAAGTCAATAGCTAAAATTTGAAAAACAGAGAGGCAAGTCTCAAGTAACGATACTGTAGTTTACTTTTAAAACGCAGTTAAATCGATCCAATGGGCCCCAAGATAGTTAAATTCCCCATGGGTTGACCATATTGAGACGTTGAAATGGTTAAACTTATAGATGATCATCAATCATCGATTGTGTCACTGAAGATGCCACTAGACATCAAATGTAATGTCGTCTAATCGAGACCGTCGTCGGCTCAGGTTAGGGGTGTTGCATGGACTTTACTGGATATGGTTTGTAGCATGATAAACAACTTCTAGTTACTAATGTCTTTGCAAATGCATCTGCCCAAAATTGATGTGTATTCCTAATAAGGCAGCCTCTAAAAGCTTTTATGAAACTCTCCTACAAGAAACAATCTCACAAAGCTCTTATGAAAGTAAATCCACAAAAAAATGCTATTAAGATCACAAAGAAAGAAAATCAGTCAACCCTAATGGTTATGTGTTTTATTTGTAATGGCCAATATTTTATATTGTAATCAATAAAGATTCAGTTTTGTTTTCACAAGCCATAAATAATGTTGAATCTGACAAGTGATTAAATTTCATGAAAGATGAGATGAAATATATGAAACAAAACAAAGTTTAGGATCTAATCAAATTGCCAAAAGATTCAAAATGAGTTAAATGCAAATGAATCTTAAAAGCAAATATGACTCAAATGAAAATATCAAATGATATAAAGCAGACTACTTGTTACCCAAGGTTATGCTAAGAAAGATGGGGTTGAGTATATAGACTTTTCATTGTCTCTAAGAAAGACTCCTTAAAATTTATTATAGCATTAGTGACTCATTATGATTTAGAGTTACTTCAAATGGATGTGAAAATAGACTTTTTATATGGAGATACAGAGGAAGAGATTTATATGGACCAATTTAAAGGTTTCTCAATTGAAGGAAAATATCATATTAGGTGTAAACTTGGAGGAGACATGTAGTTTTCTTGGCAAGACTCAAAGGTTGAGCTTCGTCATATTCTTGTAGTTGTTGAATGATCCAACTAAGGGTTCTAGGACAAGGGTATATCAATAAGCAAAGCAGAAAAATTAGTTAGAAACATGATTCTTATCTTTGAATGGTAATTAACAATTAGAAACAATTGACATTTTAATAAACCAATCAATTTCAGAACTAGGCTTTTGGGAAATAGAGCATTCATCTAGATCATGTCAACCACTTTTAGATGCAGGTATGAAGAAATTAACCTTTAAGAGGGACCTTCTATCGACGCCGAAACCACCCAGACATCTCTTCATCGTCAGAACATTCAAGCAATTCCAACTTTCTCTGACTGTCAGTGCATTTAGATCCATCATTTTGCATTACTGTTGACAGACTTTTGTTCTTTGCTTCCATCTCCAATGTCGACTCGCATTTCCCTGTGTTAAGTGACCAAGTAGTCCTACTTCTAGTAATGGGAAAATCAATGAACTTGGAATTCTCTGTCCTTGAATCTAAGCATTCTTCATCTTCATTATCTTCATGTACAAACCTCCATCTATCTGAATCTTTACTTTGCTTTCTGTCTAGCCTTGTGGATTTACCAATGCTGCCTTCAAATTCACCAGTGCATGTACCTGAAGCATTTGGCACCTTTGGCCGTTTGTGGTCACATTTCAAGCACACCATATTTCGTCTAAAGTTAATATAGTTGCACCTGTATAATGCCAAACATTCAAATTTTCCATAACATAATAAACAAGGCTGTTATATTTCAGTTTTGGAGAATTCAAGGGAAATTGAATGCAAAAGAAAACTCACGATTCACATTCCCATTCCCCGGGATTGAGATGTCGTTTTGGGGGATTCTCTTTGCATTGCAGACATCTTGTATTCTTTGCAAAATTCAAGAAGTTGCATCTGTAAGAATTGGAAGTCTCCATCAGGAATGCACCATTAGAAACTCAAAAGAAACTAAAGAATCAGAACCTTTCACATATCCAATCTCCCTTCTTTAATGGCAGATGATCCTGATCCTCCCGCAGTTGCCTCAGTCTTTCTTCGAATAAACCATCACAACGCAAGCACTTAATATTTCTTGCAAAATTTAGGAAGTTGCATCTGCCAAATGGAAAGCAAAGCAAATTAGATTCACAATGCACAAACACTTCGAGAATCAAATTTCCAAATCACTATAACATTAGGCTGTCAAATTACTTGGGACAAAGCCAATCGCCTGGCTTCATTGGAACTTTTATGTGTCCTTGTGTACTTGAATGATCATGCAGTGAAGCATCCCCTCTTGAGGGTGCTGCATTCGGCATGTCAGCTTGTTGATCTTTGCTGCCATAATCAACCATTTCTTTCAGCAGTGTTCGAACTGATTCTTTAACTGATTTGTTTTGACATGGCTTGTTCTCTACAGAACTGGTGATTGAGTCCAGACCGTATGTCAATAAAATGCGCATCACATCCACGGTCCTCCCACCTTGATCTTCACGTGCCTTCACATAAGCCCTATCACAGCTTCCTCTCAAATTGCATGAGCTGCAAACCTGCAAAGAGAAAATAAAAGAACAATAATCAGGAAAAAGAAAAACTGAAAATATCTGTTTCGCTGGCCACATCAACTATAGGCACTAACAAAAGAGAAGAGCCCTAGTACATACATTTCCTTCATCAATGCCCACATGAGCTCTTAAGCGCTTCCCAGAATTGACAACTTTCCTATCTAGGCTTGGGCATCCACATCCTACTATGACCTGAACATCTTTCCTTGAGAAATACCTGGAAGCAAAAAGACTATTCAGAAACACAAAACAGTTCTCAGGGGAAAAACTCTTAAACAACATAGTGGTCGAAGCAAGTCAATTCCCGACGAACGTTAAGAAAAAAAAAAGAAGAAGAAGAAGAGATTTTAACTGAAAGGAATATTATCAAACAGGTTATATGCACCCAAACCTAAAGAAAGAAAATAGATGAAATAGTCATTACTGAAAATCCTCCATTACCTTATAAGACTAAAGCGATCCCTAGCAAAATTAAGGCACGCAGTGCGGATACTATTGGCTTCTTTGGAACCCAATTGGCCATTTTCAAAAGGGTTTCCATCTCCATCGAAATAGCCTCTCCTCAACAAGCATTCCATCAAATCCACCCACTCCTGCCACGGATGTGAAATCTGAACCGCTGATTCATTCCGCTTCGTGGGTCTCTCATGATCAAAGGGCACATCCATTCCCGACGGTGATTGGGCAGCGTGGGAACTGGGTTTTGGACGATGGAGCTCAGCGAGCTCATTAAGAACGACATCAAACTTTGAATTGGAATCTAGGGTTCTGGTAAAGTTGTGAACATATGAAATGGGTAAGAAAGGGAAGCCAAAGTTCTGGAAATGGATTTTGAGAGCAGTGTACATAAATTCATTATAGCTGCTTCTAAAAAGCTTCTTCATCTAAGAAAAGTTGGTTTCGAGGTTTCCTTTTCGGCGGAAAATTTCTGTGTATAACGGTCATTTGAGCTTTATTACTCATAAAACAGCAACACTCCCGCGTCAATAATTTTTTTTTATATTTAATAGTTATATGATTAAATTTGGTTAATCTAATAGAATATGCTCAAAAAAATAAAAGATTTGAGAAATTACCTTGATTTCTCAAAATATTTTTTCATCTATGTTGTTTTTGAAGATAGAAAAGAAAATGCGTCCGGTAGGGCGTGTTTTCACTTTGGTATTTTTTTTTTGTGGTTAAAAATTAAAAGTTTGTGGATTTATTTTTATCCGTGTTTGAGATAAATATGATTATAGTTTTAAGGAAGTTTTGAATTTACAGTGGTGCCATGGAGCTAGGTGATCTATAAATTTCATCTGTCATGTGAGTATGGAGCCATCACCTGGGAAGTCAGATCGTTTTGTAACTCAAGATATAAATTGACGGTGATTATATGGTCTGGGGTTGAAGTGTAATTAGGGTTTCAAGTTTACAAATGTTATGTTGTCAATGGATGGAGCATAAATGGGGCCGTAGTTGACAGTGGTTATGCGGGCACGACAAAGAGCTCTTCTTATCAGAAGATGACGCTTTATAAAACTCAAGCACAAATACGAGAAATAAAAACGCAGTGGCATTTTAGTATAATCAAGTAATGTGTCATATCCATCACCACCAAAGGTGATGACCTCGTTATTATAATATGTGACAGCATTGGGGTGTAATAGGTTATACTAATAAGGTCACCGCCTTTGGTGGAGTAGACAACACGAATTACATGATTATACCGAAATGCCCCTTGTGTTTTCCTTTCTCACACTTGTGTATTGGTTTTATGAAGTATGCTCCTTTGATAAGGAGAAACTCGTTGTGGTGCTCACATTAGCATCGCCAACTACAACCCTAGTTATGCACCATCCTTTGACAACATAACCCTTATAAACTTGAAACCTTATTTACACTTCAACCCGAGATGATATAATCATCGTCAACTTCGACCTCGAGTTGCAAAGCGATCCCGGCTTCTCAAGTGATGGCTTCATACTCACACGGCAGGTAAACTTTGTGGGTTACCAAGCTCCATGAAATCACCGTGAACCCAAACACAAATTAAAACTACGACTATATCTCCTTCAAAACGAGAGAGAAATAAATCTTTAAACCTGAAAATTTCAACACGTAAGAAAAAGAAAAAAAAACATTTTAGAGGAGACTGAGATGTGGGTGAGTAAGGGATGAAGAATGAGTATTTATATAGGGGATGGGGTGGGGTATAAAGGGAAAAAATTATCCCGAGAATCCCGGGTTGCAAGGCTCAGAAGAAACCAAGCCAACTTGATTGCTTCTGAGCCCTACAACCTGGGATTCCTAAGATAAACTTGATTGGGGAAAATGTAAAAGTCACAACCTCAATGACTTCAATGTGTACACACAACTCAAGAGCATCGAGGAAAAGAGCTAATGACTATATGGTAACTCATGCAGTGGAAACACAAACTTATTCGTTTATTCATTAATTTTTTTGTAAAATGTAACTTAATATTAATTATTGAAGTAAGATACATTACAATACGCAAGACAAATTTTTAATCTTTTTTCGAACCTTCTGAGCAATTATTTGCTGTTTGAAAATATTGTACTTAACAAATGGACGGAGAAAAACTTAAATGGAAAAGTAAATAAATGATTGTAAATTTTAAACTCACAATATGATTGTGTACAAATCAAACCAATTTAATAATTTTGTTTCAGTTATTGTAAATAAGTGTACATTTAGTATGTAAAACAAAGTATAAAAAAAAATAAAAATTACAAAATAACATAATCATTGGCGTCTCAAATGTGTGCCACAATCGGGTGGGCGTCAGGCACACCTAGGGTTCCGTCGCACTGTTTGGGTTGCTGGCTCCTCATCGACTTCATCTTCATCTTGACGTGCATGTTGGGGTTGATCGCCACAATCATTTCCTTTGTTTTTCATTGATTGCGATTGTGTTCTAGTCGCCCATCGTACATCCCCCTATTTGAGTCAGTGATTGCGATGATGACCTACCTCGGTAGAACAATAATTCTAGGGTGTTTGTGACACTATCGGCGGGACACCATATGGTATTACATGCCCGATTGCGTATATAATGTGGGAATTATTCGCAATATCAAATGTGTCAGTGTTTTTGGCGGGACCGACATATAATATAATACGATAGGTGGCAATCGTGCAAAATATATCCCTGAAGATGGTGTTGATGTAAGGAATGACTGCGCGTGCTGTAGTGCTTGTGTAAAATAAATCGGTGCGGAATGTATTGATATAGAGAATGATTGTGTGTGCTGTGGTACTTGTGTAAAATAAACCAGTGCTTAATATGTTGATGCAGGGAATGATTGTGCGTGTTGTGGTGCTTGTGTAAAATAAATCAGAGCTGATAGTGTTGATGGGGGGAATGAGTTTGCGTGTTGTGATGCTTGTGACAAAAAAATTGGGTTAGAACCAAAAAAAAATGAACCATACTGACCGGAAGGTTTCACGACAATTGGGTTCGCTGGTGGAGATAGAGCAGATGTTGATCCTGGCGCAACATCTTCTCCCGACCTAGGATTGATGGGCCCTCATCTTGGCCTCCAACGACGATGTTGCTTACTCCTTTCTAAAGCCGCTAGTAGATACAACTTGCCGTTATGCCTGAACCAATCCATGTAATCTAGATATGTCGATAACTCAGGTGTGAGAAATGGTTCATGTGTTCGCAAGTAATCGTATCTACACTGCCACATCTTGATATACTTCTTGTGGAATGTTGGCCACATCCCAAAGCATACTATAATTAAGACCATATAAAGCATAGTAACTTAAGGTACCTACAAGCCAAAACAAACCACAACCCTAAGGAGCACAAGAACTACCAATATCGGCAAATAGTGTGACCCGAAGATTCGATCCGTCCAAAAGTTAGCAATAACGATCTACAAAACAATACATAAGAACATATAAGCTTATAAGGCTTAGTAAGAACATAGTTAATCTTTTAACTTAACAACAATTGAATGCAACTCATATTTTACTCGATTTGAAGTTACCGGAGCGTAAATAGGGGCACGTATGTGCAATTCAGGGGTACCGAAGTACAAATAGTGACACATACGTGCAATTCAATGGTACTGAAGTACAAACAGGGGCACATATGTGTAATTCAGGGGTACTGAAATACAAACAAGGGCATGTATGTGCAATTTAGGGAATAATTAAGTATAAGCAATTAATTACATAACTATATTGTAAACATACAAGTAGAAATTCAATTACGTATAGAAATGCTATGAACTTACTTGACAACTAGAGCGTAAAAGTACGATCAAGCTAATCCGTGACTTTCACCTTTCCTCGGTTTAGATCCAGTTGAGATTTATTTTGATCTAAATAAATAATTATATTCAATTAAGTGTTTCAATCAATCTCAAACATTCAATTCAATTCATAATCCACATTTATACATAATTAAAATTTTGCCTTAAACTCATAAATTGAAATCTAAGCATCTCATCCCTAACTCATGCTTGCCAAATTTATTATGAACCCATATATACTTATACAAATCATCATTTCACAATTTAACCATGATATTTTACTACTTTTACAAATAAGTCCCTAAATGACATTTTGATCAAAAATCACTTTACAAAACTTGTTTATTTATCTACAAGGACTTATAATCTTTCATTAAAATTCATAAATCATGCGAGAAAATTCATGGTGAAACCCTACACCTTTAACAATTTTGCAAATTAGTCCATGGGCTAGCTAGATTAATCTACCACGACTCTGAAAACATAAAAATCATTAAAAACGGGCTTGAAATCCTATCTTGCATGAAGGATTTTCCATAGTCGAAAGCTTGCCCCCTTTTAAAAATGAATTTTTGGTGCTTTTAGGGTTATCAGCAAAGAAGATGACATCCTTCTGTTTTAATTTACTTAACATTTTAACTTAATTATCCATTTACCAAAATAACCTTTAAAGACTTTATAAATTTCAATAAAACCTTGCCATATAATTCCACTAACTATTCTATTGGTTTAATTATCATCTAAATCCTTTCACTTTAAAGTTCTATAGCTAATTGTTACTTTTAACTACTAGAATTCTACTTTTACACCTTTTACGATTTAGTCTTTTTTACTTAATTAAGCATGCAAACATCAAAATTTCTTAACAAAATTTTTATACGACTCTACTAACATACCGTAGACATTAAAATAATAATAAAATAAATATTTACTGATTGAATTTTTGGTCCCAAAACCACTGTTCCAATTTCACTAAAAAGAGCTATTACAACTCTCCCCCTAAAGGAATTTTCGTCCCCGAAAATCTTACCAGAAAAGAGGTTTGGGTATTGAAATTTCATAGCTTCTTTCGATTCCCAGATAGCATCTTCTATTCCATGTCGTTGCCAAAGAACTTTCACTAAAGCTATGCTTTTATTTCTCAATTCCTTATCCTCTCGAGCTAGAATTTTAATTGGTTCTTCACTGTTCATCATATGAGACTGAATGTCAACGTCAGTAGGTGTAATCACATGTGATGGATCTGATCGATACCGTCGTAACACCAATACGTGAAAAACATTATGGATCTTTTCTAATTTTAACGGCAAAGATAATTTGTAAGCTACCGACCCGATTCTTTCAATAATCTCATACGACCCAATAAACAGCGAACTTAGCTTTCTTTTACAACCAAATCAAAGAACTTTCTTCTAGGGCAATACTTTCAAGAACACTTTGTCGCTTACTTGAAATTCAATGTATTTTCTTTTTAAATCCACATAAGATTTCTTTCGATCTGAAGCTTCTTTTAAATTGTCTTGAATTACTTTAACCTTTTCTTTGGTTTCTCGTATCAAATCAACCCCGTAAAGCTTGTTCTCAGTGAACTCAGTCCAATATAGAGTTCGACATTTCTGACTATACAAAGCTTTGTACAGTGTCATCTTTATACTCGATTGATAATTTTTGTTGTATGTGAATTCAACTAACAGTAGAAATATCTCCTAGTTCCCTTTGAACTCTAAAACATAACATTGAAGCATATCCTCGAGTATCTGAATTACTCGCTCGGACTGACCATCGGTTTGGGGGTGAAATGCGATACTAAAATGCAAACGAGTACCTAGAGGCTCATGTAACTTGTTCCAGAATCGAGATGTACACCATGGATCTCTATTAGAAATAATAGAAACTAGCACCCCGTGCAATCTAACAATCTCATCAACATATAACTCTACTAATCTCTCAAGTGAACAATACGTATGCACTGGGATAAAATGTGCAAATTTTGTCAAACAATCAACAATGACCCAAACAATATCTTTCTTTTTCAGAGATATAGGCAATCCCGATAAAAAAAATCCATTGTGACGCGTTCTCATTTCCATTCCAGAATCATCACTGGCTGTAACAAACTAGAAGGTACCTGATGTTCACTTTAACTTGCTGACAAACTAAACATCTCAATACGAACTCTGAGATCTCACGTTTCATACCTGGCCACCAGTACATTTGTTTCAAATCACCGTACATTTTATTACTACCTGGATGAACAGAAAAGCTACTATTGCGAGCTTCTTGTAAAATCTTCTGAAAGAGATCTGAATTTCTCGGAACGTAAATTCTGCCTTTAAAATACAAACTATCATCGGACCTAAACTGAAAATCTGAATTAGGAGTCGTCTCAATCCTTTTCCGTTTAGCTATTAACACATCATCACATTTCTGATATTTGTAAATTTATTGTAAAAACATCGGTCTAGCTTTCAACTCAGCTAAAATCGAACCATCATCAATCAACGTCAACTGTGTGTTCAAAGCTCGCAAAGCAAACAAAGATTTTCTACTTAAAGCATCAGCAACAACATTAGCCTTTCCTGGAAAATAATCGATGATTAAATCATAGTTTTTTAATAATTTGAGCCATCTGCGCTGTCTTAAATTCAAATCTTTCTGTGACATTAAGTACTTCAGACTTTTATGATCCATGAAGATATGACATTTTTCTCCGTACAAATAGTGTCGTCAAATCTTTAAAGCAAATACAATTGCTGCAAGCTCTAAATCATGCATCAGATAATTCTTTTCATGCGGTTTCAACTGTCTAGAAGCATATGCTATCACTTTTCCCTCTTGCATTAAAACACAACCCAAACTGTTCAACGACACAAATTCTTTACCGAACTCTGGCTGAACTAACACGGGTGCCTCAGTTAATATTGCTTTCAACTGATTGAAGCCTTGTTAACATTTCTCGGACCACTCAAATCTAACATCTTTTTTCAATAATCTCGTCAACGGTGTAGCAATCATCGAGAATCTATAATATCCAACTAAACCCAAAAAACTTCTAATCTCAGATACATTTCTCAGTGGCTTCCAATCAACGACAGTTGAAATTTTGCTCGAATCAACCTTAATGCTGTCGACCGAAACAACATGTCCCAAAAATTTGACTTCTCGAAGCCAGAATTCACATTTTCTAAACTTAGCGAATAATTACTTTTCACGCAAAGATTGCAAAACAATTCTCAAATGTTTGGCATGCTCTGTCTCATCTTGTGAATAAATCAGGATACCATCAATGAATACCACAACGAATTTGTTTAAATACGGTCTGAAGATTCTATTCATCAAATCCATAAATACTGCAAGTGCATTAGTGAAACCAAATGGCATCACAAGAAATTCATAATGTCTGTACTTGGTCCTGAACGCAGTTTTTGGCACATCTGAGTCCTTAACTTGCAACTGATAATAACTAGAACGAACATCAATCTTTGAAAATACTGTCGCACCTTTCAACTGATCAAACAAATTGTCAATACGTGGCAATGTATACTTGTTCTTGATCGTGAATTTGTTGAGTTATCGATAGTCAATATATAATCGTATGGACCCGTCATTTTTCTTAACAAATAACATTGGAGCACCCCAAGGAGAAAAACTGGATCGAGCAAAACCTTTGTCTGTCAACTTTTGCAACTGTGATTTCAGCTCTTTCAACTCCGTAGGTGCCATTCTGTAAGGAGTTATCGACATCAGATATATTCTAGGAACTAAATCAATAGTAGACTCAACCTTTTGGATCGGCGATAACTAACTCCTCTAGAAACACATTCGAGAACTCATATACAACTGGAACCGATTCTAATTTCAATTCTGAAACCCTAGAATCAACTATGTAAGAGAGATATGCTTCACAGCCCTTTTTAACATACTTCTCTGCCGTCATAGTTGAGATTATATTTGATGTAGCATCTAATCTGTCTGACTCAATTCGGACCCGATTACCATCCCGACATTTTTGCACAATTTGTTTTCTTCCACAATTCACAAAAGCATCATGCAAACCAATCCATACCCAGAATCACATCAAATTCATCAAATGGTAACAACATCAAATTAGCAAAGAAATCATAACCCCTAATTTTTAGTGGACATGATTTACATAACTGATTAATTAAAACATACTGACCTAGGGGATTTGTAACTTTGACAGTATATTCAGTGAATTCAACAGGTATTTTCTTTTTGTCTACTAATGTAGTGCATATATATGAATGAGTTGGTCTAGGATCAATCAATGCATATACGTTAATATCAAAGAGAGAAAAAGCACCCGCAATAACATCTGGAGTAGTAGCTTACTCTCGAGCTCGTATTGCATAGGCTCTGGCTGATGTACTCGCTTCAGACCATTTGTTTATCTCGCTGTTCTTTCCTTGATCGGGAGTAGTATTTCTAGTGTTTCTAAATCATCTACCACTCTGAGAAGTTGCTTCAGGCTTATTTGACTAATTTTCAAAATCATTTTGCTTCTTCGGACAGTTACGAAGAAAATGGCCAGTAGACCTACAATGGAAACAAGCTCTCGATTTTGATCGACACTCTCCAAAATTTCTTTTATTGCATTCATCACATAGTGGAACGGTTCTCTCCACATTTCTTACACTTCCAACACTCGGAGCTGGAGAGTTGACTGACTGGAAATTACTTTGTCTCGATTTATTTATATTAACGAACTCTGAAGGAGCAACTGATCGACTGGTGTCATTTCTAAATTTCTTCAATGGAGATATTTGAGTAGGTTTGAATGACCCTTTCTTGTTATAATCTCGAAATCTCGATTCTGACTGTCGTTTGCTTTTACAAATCTCTTTTACCTTTTGAGCCCGCTCTGAAAGTTCTATAAATTCCCGTAATTTTAATGCTGCTACAACCATACAGATCTCATCGGTCAACCCATCTTCAAATCTGATACACATTTCCCCTTCATTTGATACGATGTTATGAGCATACTTACTTAATTATACAAATTCACGCTCATACTCCGCTACAGTCTGGTTTCCTTGTTTTAACTCGAGAAACTCTTTCTTTTTCCAGTCAATGACCACCTGGCTAACATAATTTTTCTTGAATTCATTTTGAAAGAAGTCCCAATAAACCCGATCATCTGATACCATTGTGCTCAAAGTATCCCACCATAGATACTCCTAATCTTTTAGTAAGGACACCACACACCTCAAGCAATCTTCAGGGGTGTACAATAACTCCGCAAAAACTATCTTTGTGTTTAATAACCAATACTCAGCTTTTGACGGATCATCATCTACCATACCTCTAAAATCTGTCGCTCCACATTTCTAAATTTTGTCAACAGATACTCGGGTAATCGTTACAGGTACAGGGTTTGGAGTATTCAGATGTGCTAGAGGCACAACAAGGAGTTGCAAGATTTGCTTGCTTGAATTCGTTGAACCATTGGTTTATCATTCTAAAAAAATACATTTTTCATCTCATCACCCATGGATTGTGGAATAGGTGAACTATTGCTTGCCTCAAGATTCGAAGCTTGAACATTACATTCAGCTTCATTAACTATAGCTCGATTTGATTCAACTGATAGTGTAAATCTATAAGAAACAAAATGTTAGAACATATCAAAAACATCACACTATTACAGAGTATATGTGGCATCTATATACTAAACTTTATTTTGCTATGTTAGTCCTAGAATCGACTAAACCGTAGCTCTGATACAACTAAATGTAACACCCCTAACCCGTATTCGTCTCTAGAATAGGGTTACGGAGCATTACCAAATAAACGTAACCTAAAATCATTGATTTACAAACATTTCAATAAACATAGCATAATCCATTAATATACATGCATATTGTCCCTTATTCGAACCCTTAGGGCCTTAGAATCACTTTAGAAACGATTCAGCACTGAATTAGGAACATTTGAAACATTGAATAAAAGTTAGAAAAATTCAAACTCCAGGGGTCACGCAGCCGTGTAACTCACATGGCTGAGACACAAGCTCGTGCTTCAGGCTGTGTAACACTCGAAATAGGGACACACAGCCGTGTCCCAGCCCGTGTCCATTCTCGTGTAACTCTCTGACTTGGGTCACACGGCCAAGCTACACGCTCGTGTGCCAGACCGTGTAACTCTCGAAATGGCCTCAGACGCCCATGTGCCAGGCTGTGTGCTAGGCCGTGTAACTGCCTGGCTTTCAACCTTAAAAATCTACAGGGGACACACGCCCGTGGCTTAGGTCGCATGGACAAGAAATTGGCCAAAATTAAGCCATTTCTTTCACCCATTCAAGCATGTTCCTAAAAGTAATATGCACATATAATCAAAGCATAAAAACATACCAAAACATGCATAATAAGACCAATTCAATAGACCAGAAATACATCCAACCAATATGCCAAAAGGCACCTCAATCACAACCAAGCAAATATACCAAAACTTACGCATAATTGATTATAATTCTAACATATACATCTAATGCAATATCATCTCAAAGCATACCATATTAAGATCATATAAAACATAATAACTTAAGTCACCTACAACCCAAAACAAACCACAAGTGTTTACTTTCAAACCATTCTAACTAAACCAAAAAGATACCTATTTACAATCTTAGTAATGTACGTAACAACTTAGTTTAGTATCTTGTCATAATGTACCATTACAACCTATACAGCCACATATACATGCCACAACCCTAAGGAGCACAAGAGCTACCAACATCGACAAATAGTGTGAGCCAAAGATTCAATCCGTCCAAAAGTCAGCAATAACGATCTACAAAACAATACACAAAAACATATAAGCTTATAGGGCTTAGTAAGAACATAGTTAATCTTTTAACTTAACGACAATTGAATGCAACTCATATTTTACTCGATTTGAAGTTACCGAAGCGTAAACAGGGGTACGTATGTGCAATTTAGTGGTACCGAAGTACAAATAAGGGCACGTATGTGTAATTTAGGGGTATCAAAGTACAAACAGGGGCACGTATGTGCAATTTAGGGGTACCAAAGTACAAACTGGGGCATGTATGTGCAATTCAGGGGTACCGAACTACAAACAGGGGCACTTATGTTCAATTCATGGAATAATTAAGTATAAACAATTAATTACATAAATATATTGTAAACATATAAGTAGAAATTCAATTACATATAGAAATTCTATGAACTTACCTGACAACTAGAGCGTAAAAGTACAATTGAGCTAATCCGTGACTTTCGCCTTTCCTCGATTTAGATCCAGTTGAGATTTTTCTTGATCTAAATAAATAATTATATTCAATTAGGTGTTTCAATCAGTCTTAAACATTCAATTCAATCTATAATCCATATTTATACATAATTAAGTTTTGCCCCTAACATTTTAACCTTTTTACAATTTAGTCCTTAAACTCATAAATTGAAATCTAAGCATTCTCATCCCTAACTCATGCTAGCCGAATTTATTATGAACCCATATATACTTATAAAAATCATCATTTCACAATTTAACCATGATATTTTACTACTTTTACAAATAAGTCCCTAAATGACATTTTAATCAAAAAATCACTTTAAAAAACTTGTTTATTTATCTACAAGGACTCAAAATCTTTCATTAAAATTTATAAATCATGCAAGAAAATTCATGGTGAAACCCTACACCTTTAATAATTTTGCAAATTAGTCCATGGGCTAGCTAGATTAATCTACCGCGACTCTGAAAACATAAAAAATCATTAAAAACGAGCTTGAAAACCTACCTTGCATGAAGGATTTTCCATAGCCAAAAGGTTCCCCCCTCTTAACAATGAATTTTCAGTGCTTTTAAGGTTATCAACAAAGAAGATGACATCCGTTTGTTTTAATTTACTTAACATTTTAATTTAATTGTTCATTTACCAAAACAACCTTTAAAGACTTTATAAATTTCAATAAAACCTTGCCATATAATTCCACTAACTATTATATTGGTTTAATTTTCATCTAAATCCTTTCACTTTAAATTTCTATAGCTAATTGACACTTTTAACTACTAGAACTCTACTTTTACAATTTAGACCTTTTCACTTAATTAAGCATGCAAAGGTCAAAATTTCTTAACGAAATTTTTATACGACTCTACTAACATGCGGTAGAAATTAAAATAATAATAAAATAAATATTTATTCATCGGATTTGTGGTCCTGAAGCCACTGTTTCGATTTCACTAAAAACGGGCTGTTACACATTACGTACACCCGAACTACCACATCACTCGGTCGGATTCGTGCATCTCCACCATTGAAAAAATGACCAATGGCACTTTGGTGTGCTAGATGTTTTGATTGGCCAAAAATTTAACTGGGATGCATTCTTAAATCCTCGAATCCATAAATGGCATTCATACAAACTGGTGTACAAATTTGTAATTTTTAGCACGTGCTTAATATTTAATTTCAAGTGCTAGAATAAATATTATATAACTTTGAAATTGATAACCTAACCTCGTCTTCGATTTGTTGATTTAAAGCTAGTCAAATCCTTGAGCTCGGTCGGTATACCGTTGTGTCTCGCAGGGTTGTTCCATCTATTCAAATAATATGTTATTTCAAAATTACAATAATGAAAAATAAAAACAGCAATGATATTATCAAATGAATTTTGCCATATTATGAATGAGAATTCGTAAGGGAGTTCCATTTGGGGGCGTAAAAATGGTAGTCGATACTATGCCCACGATTGAAGAAGGAGCATGCAACCGTTGATATTAACTTTTTCGAGTATCGTTGCTCAACACATTTCTCGGTACAATGTCGCAAGCACCACTGATCCCTAACTAAATCTTCCTACTTCTTTCAAGTCGACTAGTAATAGTATGCACGTTAAGTGTACCAGATTACGAGATTTATCTGGCATTAGCAGACCCCTGATCAACCACAAAATGAATGTGCACGCAAATCGTTCTTTTTCAATGTCACTAGCAGAAGCCTCGATAGTTTGGAAGTTGTCCTAAAACCATCTCATCTCAATCTAGCTACCCCTAAACTTGTTCAGCACCTTCCCTAGTAGTTGCTCGCATGTTGCACTCCAATCAACACTAATAACTGGCCCTGTAACAACTTCCTCATCGAATCGTAGACCGAGTTTTAAACTAATGTCCTCGAGTGTAATTGTACATTCGCCGCAGAGAAGATGAAATGTATGTATCTCCAGTCTTCATCTTTCAACCAAAGCACTGATAAATGGGGGGATCCAATTTAGTCCTCCCGAGCATACGAGCCACGTATAAAAATCATGCATCTCGCAAGTGTCCATAAATGATATCTAGTGCACATTCACTTAAATTGTTTATGTACGTCTCCAAAATTCGATCCTCGAGTTGAGTAAAACATAAAAAAATAATAATCTAAACAACATAATAATTAACTATTTAAAATTAAATAATTTAATAAATTTTCTTACCATTT
>CM025142.1:24776922-24786955 GCA_013467495.1 Gossypium gossypioides | reverse complement strand
AGCAAACAAAATATTACTGACCTACTCAACAGGTTCAAACATTGGAGTATTCATATTATTTTACCATGATATAAATTATACATTATTACTATACTGAATTTAAGTCAAGAAGTCCTAAATTTATTCAAGGAATGCTACTATAGCCTAATTGCATTTTCATTTCAATTATTCTACTTTTAGAAATTCATTTTCAACAAATGTCCTATGCTAAACATGCATAAACAACTATCACAATATTTTCTAAGTTTACAAAGAAGAGTTATTATACTCATTGAATATCATTGATAATCATATATTCACATAATCAGGCAGTTGAATAGAAATTGACTGTTATGGCAAAATGACTATATGAACAATTAACAATGCAATCTATATACACAACACACCCCCAAACCTAAGGGATGCATTGTCCTCAATGCATGAACATGAAAGAATTAAATGAATAAAAGCTACATGAATGGAATGAACATATATGAACTAAAATGACTGAAAATTATCAAAATCAAAGCTTGGATGGAAAGAATGTTACTTTACTTAGGTTGTATACATTTCCTTGTAACTCATTTGTAATGTTGCGGCCTATCCGAGTCATCACTATCAGCTTGAATGGTTTTACCAGCAGCCTTTTTGAATATTTTTCTCTTAAATTGGTTGATGGGCACCTCTTCCTCATCATCGTTTGTATCTGACTTTGTGATTTCATTAATAAGTTGATGAACTGCACGTTCCTAGCCAGTCATAGGGGCTTTGGATTGTGGTGCAGGTGTAGTAGTCTGAGTGGTATCCATTCCATCATCATCAGATTCAATGTGGACAAATTCTGTCCTGGCTTCATCTCTCTCTAGTTCTTGGTTGTGCGTGGGAGTAGTAGTAGGTTTTTCATCTTCTACTTCAAGATTCAATAGCAGTTCCTTAGGAAAAACATAAAATGGTGGCATTAGGCGTAAGAAGTTCTTTTGCAGGGATTTACAAATGGCAATATCACGTTGGCGAACATATTTCAAAAAGATGGCCATTTCCTCTTGAGTTTTGCCAAAGCTAGTGGTATGCATTTTATGATGTCTTTTTTTTCCAACACACAAAACTGTTGTTTCAAACCCTTTATAGCTTCAATCATTCGTTGCTCAAAATCAGTGTGAGAAGTCGAAGGGACAGTAGAAGTAGTCCTAGGAGGAGAAGATGGAGGTGTGCTAGTTTGACTTGGCATTTCCTCGCCAGCCAATTTCTGCGCAATGTGCGTAGTAATAGCCCTTTTGTTTAGAAGGTGGTCTTCATTTGGTGACAGAGGAACCTTGACTCTTTGGCAGAGTGTAGTGATCAGTGAGGGGAATTTTAAGGTGCAAGCATTCTTTTGGGCACAACGATGAATCTCATGAAAGATAATATTTCTAACATTAATCTTTCGGCCCACCATTATAGATTGAAGAAGCAATAATCGCTCTTTTGATATTGTAGCATTTTGTGTAGAACGGATGGGACGGGTTTTCAAGAAATGGTACCAAATCTTGCATTGAGGCTTCAATAGGACTTTGTCGATGGTGTAACAATCATTTCTTGAAATTGACCATTGTGTACCTTCCACACAAACATCAATGAGAACCTAGATTAAGTGCTCTAGGGTCACTATCTTCACAAAGTCAGCATGCTCGTCAGGACCTTTAGACAATCCATATTGGGCATTGATGGAGTCCTTATAAAATAAAATTGTTGCGCCATGCATGTATATAAATGCATTGTCACCAGAAGTAATGTGGGCATAAAACTCTTTTACTACCTTTAGGAGGACATCGTAAGGATAGAGACAGAATATTTCCATCGATGCTTTTTGACAACTGATGAGATGTCCTCTGTATACCCCGTGAAGGGAGCATCCTGAAAAAGGACTCTTTTTTCCATGCAGAATGGTCTTTTGGAAATATTTTTATGGTATTTATCTTCAGCAAGTTTACTGAAGAAGGTGTGTGGAGAGGCAAAGGTTGAAGCAGAAGCTGTTTGGGAAGCCATTGAAGAAAATATAAAAAGCTTGAAAATAGGAAAAGGCTAGATTTTATTTCGGTTATGAATGAAATAAAGAGTAAAAGTAAAAAATGAAATGGGATGAAAATGTGGGAAGAAACTGAATCGGTTAGGTTAAAACGTGAGAGAGAAGAAGCTGTGATGTGTGCGATAAGATTGGCCTTAATCATGGTTTGAGAAGGTAACACAATTGGCATTTATCTGGAAAAGAAAATGTATTTAGCGTAAATTTATGAAAATTGAAATAATTGGGCTAATGGCTTCAATTTGTTTGTACTTTGGCCCAAAAAGAAACCTGTAACAAAAGAAAATAAATAGTTTTTTTTTTGACAAAAAGACCAAAATTTTAAAACTCAATTAAAAGAATCACGAATTACAATATCATGGATGTCCCTAGGATAATCCATACCAAACAACATGTTACAATTATTTAAAATAGCATATTTGCAAATAAAGTCCGCAACATTTTTGTAACTTCGATTTGCCCACTTAACATCTGCAGTAGTAAACATCTCCAATGTTTTATATATCTCCTTAATGTGATGGCCAATAATTGTAATATCCTCTTTGTGTTTCTTGAATCTGTTCACAAAACTGGCACAATCAGTTTCAAAAATGGCGTTATCAATATTAAGAGAACGTGCAAGCTTAAGGCCCTTCTCAAAAGCATATAACTTCACCCATTCTGTCGTCATTAACTCATCCTTGAAGCCACCTCCTCCACCAAAAACAAAACCATCGCAGTCATGGATAATTGCACCAAAGCCTGTTTTGTTGTTGAGGATAGTAGCATCGATATTTATCTTCACGGTCCTACATGGTGGCTTCTCTCATTTCTGAACAGCAGAAGTTAATGGAAGAACGAGCTTTTAACCAAATTATGGATTCAAAAATCACGACAAAATGTTTTAGTGCTATCCCAAACGACATGAGCTTCATCTTTCTTCCCATAAAAGACAAAATTGTTGTGATTATTCCAACTATTCCAAAGTGTCGTTATAAAGTCTTCAACAACTTTTCTATCCAAGATACGCCTAACATCTTCGAGCCAGTCAACACAATTGAGGTAATCTTTGTCGAGGAGTCTACCATCTAAACCCCCAAGGGTAAGGATGGCACGAGCAGTAGGATAGTCTTTAAGGGCTTGAATGAGAGTTTCTACACTTGCACCACACCTAAGGCAGTCCCTCCTAAAGTTCTGTCGAATGGAGGAAATTTTGGCATTCATAAGAAGCTGATCATGACCCATTTGCCATGAAAAAACCCAAATTTTATGAAGGGTTTTGAGCTTCCAAATTGTCTTCCAAAAAAATTCTATGTGGACCAAAGCCAACTTGCTTGAGAAGAAGCCACAAATAGACAAACTTAGAACTGTAGAAGCCATGGGGATTATGGAGCAATATCATTCTGTCATTCGGGCCACTGGAAATAATAGGTAAATTATAGATTTGATCCCATACAAGAGTGCCATAAAGCTCACGGACCCTATCCTTGTTCTAGCTCAGAGGGTTATTAATCCATAAATCACGAACTTTACTTTCGAGAATTGTCGAAGCAGACATGCATAGGGACTCATCGTTTAACCCTTCAAAACCCAAATTATCTTCACAAATATTAATGTTGTTCCCATCCCCAACTTGACAATCGAAGCACTTTTAAGAGCTTTTGCTTTCGTAAAGATGCTAGACCAAGTGTAATATGATTTATCAAATTTTTTAGGGTGGAAGAGATCGCCATTAGGGAAGTATTTTGAGCTAAGCACTCGATATCATAACGTTTCTTTAAGGGTGAGAAGCCTCTAAACTTGTCTGCTAAGAAGAGCCAAGTTCAAAAGACGTAGGTCTCTAAAGCTAAGCCATCCCATGCCTTTAGGTAAGCAAATTTTGTCTTATGCAAGCATTGCCCAACCTCTCCGTTTCTCTTTGCATGCCCACCATATTTGACGTATTCTTGATTGCATGTCCTCTAAAGTATCCCCAGGAGCAAGAAAAATTGACAAAGCATAAGTCGAGATTTTCATAATGGCATCGACTTCATTTCTTTTATTCCTAACAAAAAGAAGGGCATCATTGGCAAAAAACAAATGGTTAGTACAAGGGTAATTTGGCTAGCACGAATACCTCAAATATGACCAGTATCTTGAGCATGTATAAGCATTCTTGATAAAGCCTCCATGCAAAATAAAAAGAGGTAAGGGGAGAGGGGGTCCCCTTGAAGACCCCGCTTGGGAGTAAAAACCTTCGAAAGGACCGTGTTGCACTTAACCACGTACCTTACTGACTGAACACAACACATGATTTTTTCAATCCAACTGTCATCAAAGCCTATTTTTTTCATTGCCTTCTCGAGTAAATTCCACTCGATGTGGTCATAAGCCTTAATCATGTCGAGCTTGATGAAAAAACTTTGTTCGGGCCATTTTTTGAACTCTGTAAATAGTGAATCAACTCATGAGCAATAAGGATTCTATCATGAATCATACAATTCGAGACAAAGCACTTTGATTTTGAATGATACAAAAGGGAAGAGCGACCTTTAGTCAATGTGCTAAAACCTTAAAAATAATTTTGTAGATCACCCTGCACAAGCTAATAGGTCGAAAGTTAGTCATATCAATAGGGTCCTTTATATTAGGAATGAGGATGATCATCGTATCATTAAGATTAGAAATGTCCTTATTTTTGTCTAAAATATCATGACAAAGAGTTAGAACGTCTTTACCCACCACATCCCAATTTTCTTTAAAAAAAGTACCTGAAAGCCCATCAATACCAGGAGCTTTACAGGGGTCCATTTGATTGAAGGCTTCAAGGATCTTGTCATCCATAATTTTCCTAGTCAGCATGTTGTTAACATTCTGAGTGACACACCTTTGAATGTAATTCAAGTAATTAACATCATGATTGGAAGCCTCCAGTTTAAAAATATTATGAAAATAGTCCCAAGCAACCCTATAAACGTTATTCGTATCCCTCACCCAAATAACATTTGAATCCTTTAGCCCCTCAATTTTATTCTTCTTTAACCTGGTAGTGGCCCAAACATGGAAAAATCGTGTATTTCTATTACCCTGTTTAAGCCAACGAATGCACGATCTTTGAGCCCAATAGCTCTCCTCTTTAGCATAAAGATGCCCCAGCTTGATACGAGAAATTTTCAACATATCGGTAGTAAACTTCATATAAGGTCCATCAATGAGCTTATCGATCTGAGCAACCAACTAACAAATACAATTTTTCATCCTTTTGTACCGCCAATTTTGCTAAGGGCCAAGCACCTCACGCACCTTCTCAAATTTCTAGATGATGTTAGTCACATTACTGCTCCAAGCTTGTTTAATGATATCCTTAGCTTCTTTCCCTTTCGCCCAGCACACATCAAATTTAAAGAATAGTTCGAGTCTTAAAAGTCCTCTCTAGGTTTTCGACCCATAATGTCCAAAAATATAGCATCGTGATCAGAGTTTGCTTGTTTCACCATGTTTGTCACAAGGAAGGGGAAATTATCAATAGCATTAGCAGAGATTAAGAATCTATCCAACCTCTCTTTTATCATATTACTACCTTCTTGATTATTAACCCACATAAACTAGCCCTTGTCAATTTTGATGTCAACGAGAGTTAGCTCCTCTATTACATCTCTAAATTTGTCCATTAACACCCTGGATTTCCTTCTACCCCTAGCTTTTTCTACATCATTGATGATAGCATTAAAGTCGCCACCTACGATCCAATCTTCCCTAACCGAGCTTCCTACCATTATAAGGATATCCCAAGAGTGATTTCTTAGGTTCGGATCAGCATGGCCATAAAACCCCGTGAACCAAAAATTGTTTTGCCCTTTCATTTTAACAAGGGAATCACTATGGTGACTGGAATAATTTTGTATAGCCACATCAACACCAAACCACCATGTCGACCTTCTGAATTCATAGCCAAACAACCTGACATCCTACAAATATTATGAACACAAGTAAAGTTCATAAAATGCATTTTTGTCTCACATAAAAAGATAACATTAGGGTTATTCGCAACAATGAGTTGCTTGAGTTCCCAAACTATCGCAGGGTTCCCAAGCCCATGACAGTTCTAGCAAAAAAGCTTCATTGCTCTTCGCGGGGTTGATCACTAACCACCACCTTAGATGGTGAAAGACTGTCCATTTATTTCTTTTGAACCATTCTACTAGGACTCTCCTCGTTGTTCTCCCCATTACTTCCTTTTGTTCTTTTTCGTTTACACTTCATTTTGCCTCCTCCATCACGTCCTGATCGAATTGGACGCTTTTCTATATGAGAGCAACATTCTGACTCTTCTTTCCCTACTCTAGCTTTTTCTTTTCCCTTTAGACTTTTTATATTATTTCCATCCTCGTTCCCAACTTTATTTCCATTATTCTCTTCACTCAAGTTTGTTTTTTTCTCCAACATTTCAATCTCAATTTGTTTTTTTCTCCAAGATTTCAATCTCATTTCGCTAGTTACCTCTATTTTGGGTTGACCCCCCTAATTGAGCTCTTAGCCAGCTGCCATATTGAAAACTTAGGTTACTCGTTTCAAGATGTTCCTCTTTTTAATACATCTCTATGTAGTATGTCTAATGAGACCGGATATGTAGCAGAAAATGGGAAGCCTTTCATACTTGATGGCACATATAGTTTTGGTCCCCTCATATCCAACCAAGTGAACAACTCGTCGAAGAGGTCTTAAAATAAAAAAAAATTAACCCTAATCCTTATGTATTCAGTCTAACCTCCATCCTATCCCTCCAGTCAATTGCCACAACCTCCCCTATCGCCTCTCCAACATCGATTGCTACCTATCTATCCATTTGCTCAAAGGGGATATTGTAGATCCTAATAAAAAATAGAGCAATATTAAATGCATAGTCATCCATCTCTTGACCTTTAACAAACGGTAGCATCGCGAACAGGCATTGGTCAAAAAGCCATAGAGTCAGGTTCAGGATTCTTGTTCTGTCGTCAATATTCCCGAATTTCACAAGTATGAACCTCTCATTTAAAGCCACAAAACTGACTTCTTCCTTGGTAAACCATAATGATTTCAAAACATGATACATGGCTTCTCTATTAATTTTTCCCCAGACATTATATTTCCCACTGCCTACGCCTCGTGACCCTGTAGGTTTGGTAGATTCCTCCTGTTCGTTCTAATCACTCATTCTGATTCTTCTTCTGAGAAGTTTAGCCTTTCCAACAACTTATTGATATCCTCAGCCATGCGTGAAATCAGAGAGGAAAGTAGCAAAAACACCATAACCTAGAGCAAAAGCAGTCACAGTCAATCTAAAGAAATCAAAGGCTAAAAGGAAACCACAAGGAAACATAAAAGAAAACAAACAACTCTAGAAAAAATAAACAATAAGCAAATAATAGGAAAGTTAAAAATAGCAAGAAACGCCAGTATTTATGAAAACTTAAAGATTGTTAAAGGAGACCGTCCTTCAAGCCTAATGGAATCGGACAATAAACATGAGTCGTAGCTTCCTTAGTACAGCAAAACCTCGAAAAGAAAGCAAGTAGCCCTTAGTGATAGGAAAATTTATGAGAAGGAAATAGAAAACCATTTTACCAGCAAACGAGAAAATAAAGGAGAAAAGAAAGATAAAAGAAAACTAAACAAAACCCTAAAAAAACACGTACAAAAGAAACAAAACAGCAGAAAATTTAATGAGTAAAAAATTCTATGTAAAAAGGACGATTAAGAAAAATAAAAAAGACGTATGCATCCAATGTAGTAAAGAAAACGTAAGAAAAGTAAAAAACATAAAACCAAGAAATCATGTAAAGTACGATGAATTCATGCAAGAAACTTAAAAACATGCAAGGAAAGAGAGCATGCACAGAAAATGACAGAAATCACCAATCAGGAAGAACATTGTTCCCTCTGTCACCCCTAAAGCAAGGTGTTTGCTTTTGTACTTTCCACACAATAGCACCGTCCTTGCCTCAAAAAACCCACTTTTAAGTTTTTGAAAACCCCACAAAAATAGGGACACAATAATACAACACTCATCGTCCAATTATTCTTTTAAAACGAACAAAGATGGACACCAAAAGCAAATAAAACAAGAAAAAAATCACCAAAATCTTGGAGCGTTTTTTCCTAAACAGTTAAATAAATTTATTGGGTAACAAATAAGAAAATGTTAAAATAAAATAAACGAAGAAAATTTCTGCAAGAGAACAATATTAAGTATTTCGAAGAAAAATAATTTTTTTGTCGCGCATTATGGTAGCTCCAAAATAATCTTTCAAATGTTGACCATTGACTTTGAAAGTGGATCTTGTTTTTCCATCTTTAACGTCGACATATCCATGAGGGTATATACGCTCGACTTCGAATGGTCCAGACCATCTCAACTTTAATTTGCCAGGAAATAGTTTAAGTCTGGAATTGAAGAGCAAGACTTGTTGTCTAGGTACAAATTGTTGTGGCAAAATTTTCTTGTCATGTCATCGCTTTGTCTTTTCTTTGTATAGTCTGACATTCTCATAAGCTTAAGCTCGAAATTCATCCATCTCATTAAGCTCCAGTAAGCGATGAGTGGTAGTAGCACCCCAGGCCATGTTTAGTTTCTTGATTACCCAAAATGCTTTGTGTTTTAGCTCAACTGGAAAATGAAATGGTTTACCATAGACAAGCTTGAAAGGTGACATTCCCAATGGTGTCTTAAAAGTTGTGCAATAAGCCCATAAGGCTTCATCTCACCTTACTGACCAATCCTTGCGGTTGAGATTGACAACTTTCTCTAGAATTTACTTGATTTCTCTGTTCGAAATTTTAGCTTGTCCATTTATTTATGGGTGGTATGTCATGGTAATTTTATGTTTAACCCCATATCTTTTTAGAGCGTTGGCAACTAATTTGCAATAAAAAATTGAACCTTCATCACTAATTAAGACACAAGAGGTACCAATCCTGGTAAAAATATTTGTATGCAAGAATCTTAGAACTGATTTGGCATCATTTATAGGTAAATTCATAGCTTCAATCCATTTGGAGACATAATCCACAACGACAAGAATGTAGATCTTGCCCCAAGATGATGGAAATGGACCCATGAAATCAATTCCCCATACATCAAATAATTCCACCTCTACATTATTTTGTAGCGGAATTTCATGTCTCCTTGATAAGTTACCAGTTCTTTGACAGCGGTCACAACTTTGACAAAACTCATGAGCATCTTTAAACATGGTAGGCCAATAAAAACTAGATTGAAGAACCTTTGTAGTAGTTCACATGCTTCCAAAATGTCTGCCATAAGGTGCAGAATGATAGTGATACAGGATACTTTGAATTTCATCATCCATAATACATCTTCAAATTATTTGATCTGTACACTGCTTGAATAGAAATGGCTCATCCCAGTAATATTGCTTGACATCGTGAAGGAATTTCTTTTGTCCTTGATGATTGAGCGCAGGTGGCAGCAAACTACTGACTAGAAAGTTAACGATATCAACATACCATGACAATGCCCTAGCCAACAATAACTACTTATCAGGGAATTCGTCTTTAATCATTTGACTATCACCATAATTAGTCATTACTTCCAGTCGTGACAAGTGATCAATCACTTGATTTTTAATGTCTTTCCTATGTTTGATCTCTAAATCAAATTCCTGCAGTAACAATATCCATCTAATGAGTATGCGCTTGGCCTCTTTTTTCATCACCAAGTATTTAATGGCAGAATGGTCTGTATAAACTGTAATACCCCGAAAATTACTACAGTAAGAAAGTAAGATAATATTCCTGATATAGTAAAATAAGGAAATAAAGTGATAAAAAGGGTAATTTTGAGTTATGTCAACATTAAGAAGTAAGTTATGACATATTAATTCAAGAAAGGATTAAATCACAAAAGTGAGAAAAGTTTTGTTGCCCAAAGGTAAATACTCAAAATTTGAGGGGTTAAAATGCAAATAAGAAAAGTTGAAGGACCAATAGTGCAAATATTTTAAGGGTGGAATAATCTAGAAACTAAGGAAA
>CM025142.1:24766143-24776173 GCA_013467495.1 Gossypium gossypioides | reverse complement strand
GATTGGTTATAAATATGAATGCTTGATGAAAAGAAAAGTCTGAAAATTAATTAGTAAACTCTGGTAATGTTCTATAACCCTATTCTGGCGATAGATACGGGTTAGGAGTGTTACATAAACTATAACTTTGGTGCCCACAAAATAAGCTCTAATTTTTTTCAATAGTAAATACCTATCAATTCTTTCTCTGTGGTGGTATAATTGAGTTGTGAATCTGTCAACGTATGACTGGCATAATATATAGCATGAAACATCTTGGCTTTTCTTTTGCCCCAGAACTGTTCCTACAACAAAGTCACTTGCATCACACATCAGTTCGAACGGTAAAGTCCAGTCTGGTGCAATGACTATAGGTGCTGTAATTAATTGCTCATTTAACTCTTCAAACACTTTTGAACATAACTCATCAAAATAAAATAATTTGTTTTGTTCCAACAATTGACATAGAGGTTTGGATATCTTAGAAAAATCCTTGATAAAGTGACGGTAAAATCCAACATGACCAAGGAAGCTTCTGATTCCTTTTATTGAAGTAGGTGGTGGAAACTTTTCAATGACTTCTTTTTTTGCTTTGTCGACGGTAATTTCTTACTATGAAATCTTATGGCCCAAAACAATGCCTTCACAAACGATGAAGTGGCATTTTTCCTAATTCAGTACAAAAATTGTTTCTTGACATCGGCATAGTACTAACTTCAAAATTTTTAAGCGGTCTTCATAAGTGTTGCTAAACACCGAGAAATCATCCATGATTACTTCAAGGAATTTCTCTACCATGTCGAAAAATATTTCCATCATGCAATGCTAGAATGTTGTTGGGGCATTACATAACCCAAATGACATTCTTCTGAAAGAAAATGTTCCATAAGGACAGGTGAATGTAGTCTTTTCTAATCAGTAAGAGATATGAAAATTTGGTTGTACTTTGCATAGCCATCTAAAAAATAGTAGAAGGATTTCCCTACTAATCTGTCCAACATGTAATCTATAAAAGGCAGAGGGAAATGGTCCTTCTTCATTACTTTGTTGAGCTTTCGATAATCTATACAAACTCTCCAACCTGTGACAGTTCATGTGGAAATGAGCTTGTTGTTATCATTGCTGACTACGGTGACCCCTCCTTTCTTGGGTACACATTGAATAGGGCTCACCCAAGAGCTATATGAAATTGGGTATATAATTCCAGCATCTAACCATTTAATAATCTCATTTTTAACTACTTCCTTCATGAGATGATTTAGTCTCCTTTGTTGTTCAATAGATTTGCCATGAAAATCTTCAAGTATTATTTTGTACATGCAGATTGCTAGGCTAATTCCTTTGATATCCGTAATTGACCATCCTAAAGATTTTTTAGATTTTTCTAAAACTTCCAGTAACTGCATCTCCTAGTCTGTTGTAAGCTTGGCAGAGATAATCACAGGCAGTGTATTGTTATCTCCCAAATAAGTGTACTTCAAATGCATTGGTAATGGCTTCAAATCTAGCATAGGTGGATCTTCTATTGACTATCAAGGAGGGTTGAAAATCGACCTGATAAGTCTAATGATTCAAAGAACCTCCTGAATCCATTTCCAGATTGTTGAATTTCCATCAATTCTCTAGATTCTTCAGTCAATTCTGTTTCATTCAATTCAACAAAGTCTACACCAGAATTGTTGTGCATGCGTCCTACAAATTCTTCCTGAACTACAATGTTAAAAAAATTCAATATCATGGAATTTTTCATTTGGGTCTGCACACTTTAAAGCATCAGACAAGTTGTCAACTGCTGATCATTAATTCTCATAGGTAATTCACTTTTTTGTACACCAATCAATGTTCTACCAGTTGCTAAGAAAGATCGTCCAAGTATTATGGGTACCTCCTTATCTACTTCACATATCAGAATAATAAAATCTGTTGAAAAAATGAACTTGTCAACTCTTACCAGTACATCTCCAGTTTTACCTTCTGGATGGACATATGATTTATCAACTAATTGTAGTGTGACTGTAGTAGGTCTTGCCTTTCCTATCTCGAGTTCCCTGAAAACAGACATAGGCATTAGATTCATACTTGTACCGAAATCATATAATGCTTTGCCTACATAATGGTTCCCAATCGAGTAGGTTATAGTGACATTCCCTGGATTTTTTAATTTTAGTGGTAGTTTATTCTTTAGCATTGCTGTGCATCCTTCAGTAAGTGCAACAGTTTTGAAATCCCATAACATTCTCTTATTGGATAGGATATCTTTCATGAATTTCACGTAGTTAGGCATTTGTTCTAATGCTTCCACCAAAGGTATATTAATGTGTAATTTCTTTAAAACCTCTAGGAATTTCTTAAATTGAGCATCTTGCTTCGACTTTTGAAAATGTTAGGGAAAAGGTGGCGGTGGCCTTCCTTCCATTTGTTATGGGTTATTTGCCGTGGCATTAGTATTGGCTTCACCAGATGAATTTGCTTCTGTATGCTTCTGTTTACTCCCATCTTTTGTAGCTTATTCCACTACTGATTTGAAATTTGTGCTTTCGAGAACTTTTGAACTTTTCTCCACAATAAAGGCATCATTCACAACTCCTAGTAGCTGAGTGCCACTCCAGAGTGTTATGGCCTTACACTGTTCCTTTCCTTGAGATCATGAAATTTCTCTGTCACTAGGCAATACTCCTTGTTGTATGGAACTTAATGCAGTGACAATTTATCCTAGTTGATTCTCAAGAGCTCTTAAAGAAGCTGCTTGGTTCTGAATAATCGTATCATTCTTAACTATATACTCCTTTAATAGAGCTTTCATAGTTGATGTTGAAGATGACGAACTTTGTTGTAAATTTTGCCACGACATTGATTGACTGTATCCAGGTGGTACACCAACCACATTGTGTCGATTAACATTGCTGGCATTTCCCATTCCCTGATTACTCCAACTGAAATTTGGATGTTGTTCTCACCCTAGATTGTATGTGTTGGAATAGGGATTGTTGTTGCTACGATTAAAATTCCCCATGTAATACGTAGAGGATGGATTGGATGGGCATTCATCAAAAACATTATCTAATCCACAATATATGCATGCTACTTCTGCAACATTCATCTCCTGCACTGCAGAGGGTCTTTTCAGAGTTTTAGTCATATTTGATAAAGATCATACTTGAGCTATTAAAGATGTAATCGCTTAAAGTTCCATTGCTCCAACAACTCTTCTACTAGTACCAACTCTAGTAGTGGGGTACTGATAATCATTATTTGCTATTCTTTCCAGAATTTCATATGCTTCATTGTAAGATTTTTCAAGCAACGTCCCATTAGCAGATATATCCACCACCATTCATGTATGAGTATTTAATCTATTATAGAACATTTCCATCTGTGTGCAATGCTGAAAACCATGTATCAGGCATTTTCTAATTAGTTCCTTGAAACGCTTCCATGCTTCATATAATGTTTCATCTTACGATTTCCTAAACGAGGTAATGTCTTTCCTAAGCTTGACATTCATGTTGGGAGCATTACCTAAGCAGAAATCTCTGACACAGTTTATTCCAATATGCCACTGTACCTGATGGTAACGCATTCAACCATGATCTGGCACAATCTCACAATGAATAAGGGAATAATTTTAATCTAAAGGCATCTTTAGGGACACCCTACAGCCTGGATGAGTCATAGACTTCAAGAAAAAGTCTCAATTACAATCTTGGATCTTCAGTAGGTAAACCACTAAACTGCCTTACCATTTGCAGCATCTGAAAATTACTGGTTTTAATTCAAAGTGTTGAGCTTGAATATGTAGCCTAACAATTCCTGGATTTAGATCATCTAAGATAGACACTACATGTTTTTGTTGGGTTTGTTTCTGTCATCTATGATTCGAGTAATATCAGCATTCCTTTCATTCTGAAGTACTTGATCTTCTTTGATTAGATCATTTCTAATTCTCTCCATTTCTCTTAACTCTTTTCTTCTTAGCTTTAATGTCCTTTCAATTTCAGAATCAAAACGATGTTCAGTATCCTCTTGAATACTTCTTCTCAAGCACTAATACAAACTTGAAAAATAAAATAAAATTTAACTACTCTAACAAAAATAACATGAATAATAGCAAATCAACTTTCACCAATGTTGCCGATCTCCGGCAATGGCACCAAAAACTTGTTGCATGTAAAATAACTAATGCAATTGTGCAAGTGTAAACGTCATTCAAGTAAAAAAGTGATAAGTAAGTATCATCTCTACGGGGATCGAAAACTGGTAAGAAATTGAGTACGTTATTATGATCCTGTTAACTATACCAAAATATCATGGATTAATCTCAGAGTGAATAAGAAGTTTGAATAATGAATTACTGAAATTAAATGATAACAAACAAAGAATTGATATGGAAAACAAAATGATGTGGAAAATTACAGAGAATATCAAGAGTATTTCTTTGTTGAACGAATAAGGTTGGAATTATTCAGGTGAAATGTTCATATCAAAATAATGTCGTGGCAAAATATTGTCTACCTACTACCTAGAGATTCGCTATTGTGACCTGCCTCTTTCGATAGCTACATTTTAAGCTAAAAATCTAAGTTCATGTACATCTACAGAACTTAGGATTGATAACTGCAATGAACATTCCTCTCTATACAACTCACAACATCTATGTTTAGAGTGCTACAAATATTCTGTCGAGTATTCACTTGTATCAAATGATTCAAGATCCAATATACTTAACATTTTCATAATTAAATATACCTAAGAACACAACCTACATCCAACTAAGTCTAGAGTTTGCATGCATGCATTTAAAATATTTTAAATCGAATGAAACAGTTATATAGACAATCTCAAATCACAGGCACTAAAGATGATAAAACTTTCACCCAAAAAACCCCAACCTAGAAAAGATTTAGTTCATGGGTTGAAAAGTAAACATCAAAATAAAATCATTCATCAACATTTGTCAAATAATTTTTTGAATCACAGAAATGTCAATGTAGAAAATAAAGGCAGAACTGCAGGAATCCTCACCACACTCTAGCTTCTCTTTTATCTTCAGATTGCTTGTGAATCTAGGATAGATTTCTCTTCCCATTCCTCACGTTTGTGTTCTGCTCTCTTCTAAGCTGCTACTCTTTCTTTCTCTAGAATTCTCCAATGGAGTTCATATTTTCGCAAAGAGAAAATTGTTGTCACCAGTCTCTTTCTCACGCTAATTCCCTCTCTTTCTTTTTCTTCTTCTCTCTCCTTCTTTTATTAGGTGGATCCGTCCCTCTCAGCATATATTTGTTTCTCCTCTTTTTCAGGATGGTTTTTCTGGTACACGTCCAGCTGGTTGAGTGTGACATGGATAGAGTTCTGAGTCATATTCTTGGAATTTTCATGGAAATTATGTTGACCATCAATCTCACCATTTTCCACGGTAATGTTTCACTTCTCTTATTTCCCTTCTACATCCTCTTCATCCTCTTCTTCTACCGACACCTGTGTCCAACCACAACCACAAATTTTCCTTCCCCAAGTAATAAAAGTAATAAATGATGTCAATTATAGCACAATCCAAGCTTTGTTATGCAATGTTCTAAATTTATCCTAAAAATGCAGATGTATTTACTTAATTACAAACAATTAATTCCACCTAGAAACCTTTGATATAATTTTTTTCAAGAGTTATCACATGTCGAATGCTCACTCTGAATTTACTGAGTAGGTGAAAGACTGGAATAAAGAGGTGTATGGGCACATAATTACCCGTAAGAAGAAATTGACTCAATAGCTTAAGAATATTGAGACAGCACTTAACAGTGTGAACTCGGAACATCTTAATCAGGTTGAGATGAAAGTACGTGAGGAACTAGAAAATGTGTTGCGTCATGAGGAAACCTCATTGCATCAAAAAGCTCGTTGTGATTGGTTGGTGTTAGGGGACAAAATACCAAGCTTTTTCACACTCGCACTTTGAGAAGAAGAAAGCAAAATAGAATAACTGCCTTGAAAAATGCTATGGGTGAGTGGTTTTTGGATGAAGATCAATTGAAGATGGAAGCGGCCAAGTTCTTTTTGAATCTTTATGGTGAAAATCCTGGCCCTATGAAAAGACTACCTCTTAATGCATTTCCATGTCTCAATGACATTGACACTGCTTTTCTGAATAATCCAATTGATGATAAGGAAATTAAAAAGGCACTTTTTGATACGACTCCCTTAAAAGTCCCCAGAAGTGACGATTATCATGCTTTATTTTATCAAAGTCAGTGGGAGCATGTGGGGCCCTCAGTTTGTAGTTGGGTAAAAGGCATCTTTGACAGGGAAAGTATTGACTCAGACTTGAATAACTCACTTACAATGTTTATCCCTAAGAATCAAAATCTGAAAGAATTCTCTTAATTTTGACCAACCAGTCTGTATTATGTCCTCTATAAATTGGTTGTGAAGATCATTGTGAATCGATTCAAAGTGGTTTTTTCAAGAATCATAGCTCTCAAGCAAACTGGGTTTGTATCAGGATGAAATATTACCGATAATATTATCATAACACAAGAGGTTATTCACTCTATGAGGAGAAAGTAGAAGAACAGAAGGTGGATGGCAATCAAAATTGACCTTGAGAAGGCATATGATCGTGTGCGGTGGAAATTCATTGGTGCCTCTCTTCAGGCCGCAAGTATTCTTAATGTCTTACGTTATGTTATTATGAATGCTATTTCCAGTTCCACTATGCAAGTTTTATGGAACGGGGTCCCTACTTTGAAATTTTGACCTGTAAGGGGTGTTCAACAAGGGTGTCCATTATCTCCCTACTTGTTTATTCTCTGCATGGAATGGTAGGCCATAATATTTGCTCTGCCATTGACTATGGTAATTGGGTCCCCATTTATCTCTCTCGTATTGGCCCACCATTATCGCATCTTTTCTTCACAGACGATTTAATTATATTCGATTAGGCTGATGAAGCCCAAGCCCAGGTGATCAAAGGTATCCTTGAGGAATTTTGTGAAGTTTTGGGTCACCAGATCAATATGTAAAAAATAAATATTTTCTTTTCCAAAGGCATTGATGGGAGTTTAGGGAGACATATAAGTAGGTTTTTTGGCTTTCAAGAAGTACGCGACTTGGGTTCTTATCTGAGGGTTCTGCTTTTTCACAAAAAGGTCACTAATAATTCTCTTCATTTTGTGGTTAACAAGGTGCGCAGTAAATTGTCCAGTTGGGATGCCAGACAACTTTCTCTAGCTAGAAGGGTGACTTTGGCCTAAGTTATTTTATACAGACTATGATGGTTCCTAAAGGTTTGTGTGATGAGATTGAATGCATTTTTATAAAGTTCGGTTAGGGGTCACATAATGGTGATAATAAGATGGCTTTGTTTAGCTGGGGCTCAATATGTCAGCCCAAATCGTATGGTGGTCTTGGCCTGAGGCATTTGAAGGATATAAAACATCTTTTATGATGAAGATCAGCTTTAGCATTGTTTCAAATTCTACAGCACTTTGAGTTTGAGTTCTTCGGTCAAAATATGAGGTTGTAAGTGGTCTACCTAAAAACATTTCAAGGGGAAGATGTTTTTTTTCTATAGAGATCTCTATCCAAGGTATAGCCTCTCATTCGTGATAACTTATTATGGTCTGTTAGAAACATAAACTCTATTAACTGTTAGCAGGGACCCTTGGATTTCGAACTGTGGGCCTTTGATTAAACAAATTCCTGCTAATTCTAATATTAACATGAATTGTTCTCTTAAAGAAATTACTACTAGGGATGGTTCATGGAATTCAGACCTTTTTCATTTTTGGGTTTCAAAAGAGGTCATTAGTAGGATCGTTAGTGTTCCACCGCCTCACCTAGCTTCTGGCCTTGATAAAATCATTTGGGGGGATTCTTCAATTGGCTCTTTCTCCCTTAGGAACGCATATGAGAAAGTACGTGAGGGTTCTTTAAATCCAAAGGAGCCAATTTGGGAGTTACTTTGGAAGTTCAAAAGTCCACATCGGATCTGGTTTTTTTCCTTTGGCTTACCCTTAAGCAATGTTTGCTTACGAATGTTGAAAGGGTTAGGTGAGGGATTGGGAGTGACAGTGCATGTGGTTTTTGTGGATGTGAGTCTGAAGAGGTTCTACACGTCCTCAGAGATTGTCCTGCTGCTGGAAGCATTTGGGATAAAATTGTTCTAGATGAAACACTCTCTAGCTTCTACACCAGATCCTTCTAGGAATGGATAACTGGTAACTTTCATATGCATTAGCCTGCTTCTTTAGTTAGGATTGATTAGCAATGTCTTTTCGGAATCATCTCTTGGCATGTTTAGAAAAATCACAACCTGGTTACCTTTCAAGGTATTTCATGGAGCATTGATGATGTTCTTAAAGTTTCTCTTACTTGGGCAAGACAATATACCTCTGCGTTTATGACCTCTACACTTAAAGGCCATAGGTCCTTTGATAATTCATTTATGGAAGAATGTTGGGTGTGCTTAAATACGGATGGTTTAGAGAGACAGGATGAAGGATTTACTGTAGCAGGAGGCTTAGTACGAGATCAAAATGGTAGATGGATCATAGGGTTTAATAGATACTTGAGGAATTGTACAGTGACAAAGGCTAAACTTTGGGGCATCTTGGATGGGATCAAGCTTATCTTAGATAGAAGATTTGAAAGGATCTTAATCTAAATAGATAGTCTCGAGGCTATTAATACCATTTAGAAAGGTGTCTTTAGAATCTCGAACTCAACTCTACTCAGAAGAATTCATCAGTTCCTGACAAAGGTTAAACAGTGGAAGATTCAACATATTCCCTGGGAGCAAAACACAGTGGCTGATAGTCTTGTAAAAATGATTTGTGATAGAAAGCCAGGCTTAAGACTATTTGAAGATCCTCCTTTGAGGGTCTAGTTTTCTTTGTTTTTATATCTTGTATTTTTCACCAAAAAAAAAAGAGAGAAAATAAAATTCCTTTCACTTTCTCTCATATATAAAAAAACTACATTATCTAGAAAATGAAAAGAATAATTTTCCTAGAGCTACTTAATTTTTAGGGATTTTTATAAAAATAATACAAAAATAAATAATTATGAAAATGTTACTATTTTTAGATTAATTACGAAAGTAGGCTATTTTCTAGAGTAAAGTTTGTTGTTGCTTGATTAATTTGCAGCACAACCTTTTTTCCCCAATAATCATGCAATCATTATGTTTAAAAAAAACAATTTTTTATTGGTATCGTCTGACACATTAGCGACATTGGATTGAAGTGTGATAAGCCAAAACGTCTAGGGACCTGATATGAAACTTTCCTCTTTTAGATTGGTTGTTGTAAAGTGGCACCAAATATGTTTTAGGAGATAAATGCTTCATAAACCTTTCATTGCTCTTTATTTTCTTTTTAAGGTACTTCAATTTTGTGGAGACTTCAAATACAGAATATAACTATATATGTGAGCTTTTAATGTATATATGCTCACCCTTTGCAGTGGATTAATTATTTTTTGGTTAAATATAAGGTAAAAATTTAAAAGTTAAAATGGAAGTACCTTTAAAATAAAATAATAAATAAGGAAGGGTTTATGACGTAATTATCCTCTAAAACATATTTAGTGTCGGCGGCACCCTAAAGGTTTTTCTTTTACAACAACCAATCTAAAATGGGAAAGTTTTATATCAGGTCCCTAAACATTCTAGTTTATCACACTTCAGTCTAATGTCGCCAATGTGTCATGTAACATCAATAAAAAATAATTTTTTAAAACTGAAGATTGCATGATGATTGGAGAAAAAATAGTGATGTCGCTAATTAGTCAGGTAACACTAACTTTACTGTAGAAAATAACCTATTTTCATAATTAATCTAAAAATAGTATCATTTTCATAATTATATTTTTGTATAATTTTATAAAAAATTCCTAACTTTCCCTTAAAATGTTTAATGAATTTGTTAAATTTTTTTTTGGTTAATAAACATTCCTCTGACCATAATTCTGGAGGAGCGGTGGTCAATAGTATCTGAAAATTGTATGGAATTAATAGATTAAGAATCAAATGATTGAATGAAAGAATCTTTTGCTC
>CM025142.1:24746484-24759807 GCA_013467495.1 Gossypium gossypioides | reverse complement strand
TGGTAATTGACCGTATCCCGATGTGTACTGAGGCTATGAATCAAAACAAATACACTAAAAAATCTAGTGGTGTACTACAAGTGTGACATGTCAGTTATAATATTTTTTAAGTGTTATAATGGAACACTTTGAGTATTCCAAGGATCGAACCCAAGAGAGTTCATAGACAAGGTGATTAATGTGAAACAAACATGCAAATAGGAAGTCTAGCTAACTACTCACTAAGTATCATAATACAATAAATCATATTCAAAGGGTAACTACACTAATTGACTACCTAATACTAAAAAAGACTAAATTGCAAATTAATTAAAATTGCACAACTAACAATACAAAGAACATAAGCAGCTGGTTGACTTCCATGTTGCTAAATAGTTTTCAAATTAAGGATCTAAATGGCTTGAACTTCTAATTGGTTTCAATTTCACCTCTCGGTCACCATTTTACCAAATTAGACGATTTAGTCTGATTTATCTCTCGACCTCACCAAACTAACTCGGGACAACCAAATTGGTCCTTGATAGGCTCTTCTCTCGGTCTCACCTACCTAAATATTCACCTAAACTCGTCAATTCTAAGTTTTGAAGTTTATTCAATTTAGTTTCATTTTTACGATTTAGTCCCTGTACAAAAAACTAACCAAGAAACATTCCCATCAACCAAACATAATAGGTTTAGTTAAAATAAACACAAGAGTAAGGTTAAAGAAAGCTTAGGAATTTCTTGATGGGTCTTTTAAAGGGAATGATGACAACAACAATGGAGGTAGAAGCACAACTAAAGTTAAGATTTTTAATCTATTGAAAGTAAATAAAATTGAAATATATTGAAGGATTTGAATAGGAATCCAAATACAAAGTTAATTTGAGTACTAAATTGCAAAAAAGTGACAAGCAATAATAAAAACTAACTAAACTAATAACCACACCAACTAAGCTCAGAAAAGTAAATGACCTAAACCTAAAAGTGGAGAAAAAAAACTAACAACTAAGCTAAAAAGTTGAAATAAAGTTAACTCCTTTAAGTTGGCAACTAAAAAGGTCTTTTAACAATTGAGAAATTCAACCATAACATTGACAAAATTTCCCTTAAAATGCATGCTGACTTAGGTTGGTGTTAGAAAAAAGACTTGTCACGCCTTGTTTTTAATTAGTTGTTGTTAGTTTTTAAACAATATCGAGTGTGAGCCTAGTGGTTAAGAACTTATGTGGTTATTCTTTAGACCCAAGTTCAAGTCCCCTCTCTTGCATTTTATTTTAAATTTGACACACCCCCATTGGTCAACCCTTTTGCCGCCCAAAAATGTTGCCATACACTCTAGATTCTTCCTCTATTTTCTTTCTCTTTCCTTCCTTCCTTACGCCCCTTTTTACTCTCTTTGTTCCCTTCCTTTCCTTTTATTCCCATTGTTTTCCTCATTTCCAATTTTCCTTCCCTTTGACTATCCTTGTCATCCCTAGTAGCAAAAGAAGTCATCCATTTTATTTTCTTTCATCTTTTCTCTCCTCTCCCTTTTTCTCTTCTCCACCACTTGTGCCATCATATTTTGTTTATTCTGCCACTTTAACCACCATTAGCCACCGTTGCACCACCAATCAACCACCAATCTTTATCGTGGATTCATGAGATTGAGTGTTTTGCCTTAGGAAGCTCCATTCTTGTTTGTCAAGAAGAAGGATGTATTGATGAAGCTCTGTATTGATTACTGGCTATTGAATAAGCTAACTATAAAGAACAAGTATCCCTTACCTAGGATTGACGACTTGTTCGATCAGTTTAGAGGTGCTACAGTATTCTTCAAGATTGATCTAAGGTTTGATTACTATCAGTTGAAGGTGAAGGAACTTGATGTGCCTAAGATCACATTTCAGACTCGATTTGATCATTACGAGTTCCTGATGATGTCTTTTGGTCTTACGAATGCTCCGACTACTTTTATAGTGGGTATTTCAACCTTATCTTGATCAATTTGTCGTTGTCTTTATCGACGACATCTTGATTTACTCTAAGTCTAAATTTTAGCACAATGAATATTTGAGGGTTGTTCTACAGATCCTCAATAATAAGAAGCTTTATGCTAAGCTTAATAAGTGTGAATTTTATCTCAGAGAAGTGATGTTTCTGGGTCATGTGTCTCTGCTGAAGGTATTTGTGTTGATCCTAAAAATATTGAGGCTATTCTAAATTGAAAGCAGCCTAAGAATATTTCTGAGATCCGAAGTTTTCTTAGGTTAAAAAGTTATTATCAGAGGTTTGTGGAGGGATTTTCTTTCATTGCGGCCCCTATGACTAAGTTGTTGAGTAAGAGTGCTCCTTTTAAGTGGACAGATGATCAACAAGTTAGTTTTGAGAAGCTTAAGTCTGTGTTGACTCCAACACCGATTCTAATTTAGTTTAAGTCTAGAAAGGATTACGTGGTTTATAATGATGCATCCCATACTTGTTTGGTTGTGTACTGATGCAAGATGATAAGGTTGTGGCTTATGCATCGAGGCAACTTAAACTGCATGAGTGCAATTACCCGACTCATGATCTCAAGCTGGTAGCTATGGTTTTTGCGCTAAACATCTAGAGACACTATCTATATGGTGAGAATTGTACCATTTACACGAACCACAAGAGTCTTCTCTCCCAAAAAAGTTAAACTTAAAGAAGCGATGATGGATAGATTTGCTTAAGGATTATGATTGTACCATTGAGCACTATTCGGGGAAAGTTAACGTTGTGGCAGATGCACTGAGTAGGACGTTGATGACTAATTTGAGAGCGATGTTCTCTAAGTTAATTTTGTATGAGGATAGTGACTTAGTCACAAAGTTGCAAGCAAAGCTTATTTTGGTCGATGAGAATAAGATAAGGCAACCTTTGGATGTGTCTCTTTTGCCTTGGATCAAGCAAACTGAGAAGGGTAAGATTATAGATTTTTGGATCAATTCTAATGGTGTTTTGTGTTTATGTGAGAGGTATTCTATGTCGGACGACAAGGATTTGAAACAGTCTATTCGTTGGGAAGCGCATAGTAGCCCTTACGCTATACATCCTAGAGAAATAAGATGTACCATGATTTGAGAGAACTTTCTTGGTGATCGGGTCTGAACCGAAAGGTAACTTATTATGTGGCTAAGTGTCTAACATGTTAGCAAGTAAAAGTTGAACACTAGTTCCCCTCTGGCTTGTTACAGCCTATTAATATTCCTTAGTAGAAATGGGAGCGAGTGGCTATTGACTTTGTTAGCGAGTTAAACTTAACACTTGCTACCCGCTAACAAGATTCAGTCTAGGTGATAGTGGATAAACTGACTAAGACAACTCACTTCTTACCTGTTCGTATAGACTATTCTTTGTTTAAGTTAGCAGGGTTTTATATTTCTGAGATAGTGAGACTACATGGGTTACTAGTATCGATTATTTTAGATAAGGATCATCATTTTATGTCTCGATTCTAGAAAAATCTGCATGTGGCACTAGTACTTGACTGGATTTTAGTATGGCTTTTCATCCGTAGACTAATGGGCAATCTGAGCGGGTTATTAAAATCCTTAAGGATATGCTGAGGAGTTGTGTTATTGACTTCTGAGGTAGTTGGGAGTAGCGCTTGCCATTAGCAGAGTTTGCGTATAATATCAGCTTTCAATCGAGCATACAGATGGCACCATATAAGGCATTGTATAGTCAAAGGTGCTAAACAGCTTTCTGTTGGACTCATTTGGGTGAGAAGATGTTAGGTCTAGAACTGGTTTAGAAGACAAGTGGTATAGTTAAGCTGATTCAGGGCAGAAGCGACATCGGATTGACAGAAGTTTTATTCAAATTTTAAGAGAAAGGGCATATGGTTCAGTGTCGGGGATCAAGTATTTCTAAAAGTGTTGCCTTGGAAAAAGGTTCTTAGATTTGGTCGAAAAGGCAGGCTGAGCCCAAGGTTTATTGGGCCTTATAGGATCCTTAAGAAGAGTAGATCAGTGCTTATTAGTTAGAGTTACCTCCTGAGCTGGACCGTATCCATGACGTGTTCCACGTCTCTATGTTGAAACGGTACTGATCTAACCTATCTCATTTGGTTCCAATTGAGGAGATAGAGGTGAGACCAGATTTATCTTTTGAGGAGGAGCCAGTCCAAATCTTGGAGCGTGAAATTAAAGTTATGAGGAAAAAATAGATTCCACAGGTAAAAGTTTTGTAACGAAATCATGACACTAAAGAGGCTACCTTGGTGCTAGAAGACTCGATTGTCAATAATATCCTCCTCTGTTTGGATCAGAAAAATTTTGAAAACGATTTTTTTTTAAGGAGGATAGAGTTTTCATGCCTTATTTTAATTACTTGTCGCTAATTTTTAAACAAGATTGAGTGTTAGCTTAGTGGTTAAAAACTTATGTAGCTATTCTTTAGACCCAAGTTCGAGTCCCCTCTCTTGCATTTTATTATAGATTCGACACACACCCATGGCCAACCCTTTTGCCACCCAAAACTGTATCCATACACTCAAGATTCTTCCTCCCTTTCTTACTTACTCCCTTTTTTACTCCATTTGTTCCATTCCTTTCCTTTTCTTCCCTTTGTTTTCCTCATTTCCAATTTTCCTTCCTGACTATCCTTGTCATCCTTAATAGCAAAAAAAGTCACCCATTTTTTATTACTTTCATCTTTTCTCTCCTCTCTCCCTTTTTCTCTTCTCCACCACTTGTGCCACCATTTTTTTTGGCGCCACTTTAACCACCATTAGACACTGTTGCACCACCAATCAACCACCATTGCACAGCCATTCTTCCCCTATTTTCCTTTCTCTTCCTCTCTTCTTTTCATTTGGTTGTAACTAAATCTCTTTTATTCTTTCTTCCTTTCCCAAGTTGATATATTATTTTTTTATATTCATATTTTCTTCACTTTTGTTTCTCCATAGCTAATATCCTTCCCTCTGCTCAAGATTTTCGTTGAATTTTAATTTTTTGATCTAAACGGTAAAGCGTAAGTGATGAATCATCCAATCGAATCTCAATTCTTTGTCTTTCTTTGTTAGAGTCGAATCTTATGTGCTCATCTCATATAAATTGTGGTTTTATTGAAGGCCTTAATCTGGATAACTCGAATTTGCATTAAAGCAAAATAATTAATTGATCTTTATTGAAAGGGTGATAAAGTAAGTTAATTTTCATTCAATTTCATAAGAGGACCTCATTGGGTTGTTAAGCTGAAACTGACACATGTGTTTTTGGTGTATGTACCACCAATTTATGATTAGATCAAGGTAAGATCTGATTAGATCTGGAACATAGGAGTGTGGAGGATTAGATCAAGTACCGTGGAGCTTTTATGCAATGTGTGAGTTCTAACCATTTAAGAACTGTGTATGTTTCATCCATAACTAGAATAAATGTTTATTCAATAATAAAGTTAGTGTAAACTCTTGTTATAATTATGACTAATCGAAAGTATAAGTGTTCTTGGTGAAAATTAAATATAGCATTCAAGTCAAATATTTACTTATGTTTTTATATGATTCGATAATGTTTCAAATGTTTTGCGATGTTAAAGCGTGCCACTGTTCTGTTATTGATATTGATGTCATGATAAATCATATTCACTCAGACCGATAAATCTGACTGCATGTTGAAGGCATGACACTGTTTCTGTTAAAATTGATTACATGATAAAAACATGTTTTCTGATACTAAAAATTGAACGCATGATAATTCATGCCTATTGTTTCTGTCACTGATCACATCTTCAACTCATGCCTAATGTACTATTTTTTTATTTATTAAACATGTCATACTGCATTGAGGTTGGGATAATTATGTAAGAAAGAAGTACTGGCAGCTTGTCTGCAGCACTGGTGGCTTGTCCATATTATTGGCTACTTGTTTGCAGCACTGGTGGCTTGTCCATAATACTGACAGCTTGTCTACAATTCTGGTGGCTTGTCCCCAATACTGGTACCTTGTCTGCAATTATGGTGGCTTGTCCACAATACTGGTGGTTTATCTACAATATTGTTGGCTTGTCCACAAACTGGTGTGTTTTTGGCTGGATGAGTCCTGGGGAACTCTTATTATGGTGTGTAATAGAGTTGGGTAGGAACTTTTCTGAAAATGTCGCATTGACATGTTCATGTATGACTTAAACAGTGAATTATGTATTATTTTGTATATTCACTGGCTTGAATGCTATATTTACCTTATTTTACTTTTTATTAGAGTTATGACTCACTACGCTTATTAGCTCAATCTTTAATTTTCTGATTTAATTTCAGATAATCCTCAAGGTGAGGATATGGATGGCTATCGGAGGAGCTACTTAGATGTTTTTGCTATTAAAGTATTTTAAATTTTTTTTTTGGGACTGTATTAATTTTTATTTGGACTGTGGCATGAGACTTTTTTTTTGGGATTATTTTATTGCATGATTTTATAGTTTTTAAAATTTCTTAAATTGGTGTTTATAATTTTTATGATAAACTTAGTTTTTAAGTAAAATCTGTCAACAAACACTTTTCTGCTGCAATGCTGAAAAACGAGTTTTTAATAGAATCCAAATTAGTTTTGAATAATGATTAAAATTTTAGAAATGAAATGCTAAATCTATCGATTTTTCTAAAATAATCATGATTTTGTGAAATTAAGATAAACATTTGATTTAACTAGTTTTAAATGGAAAAGCCAATGGTTTTATAATACATTTGAAATTACGAAAGTATAATTTAGGCCATTTTCGAGGTTAATGTAGCCTTCAAAATTTGACCATGACATATAGGCCGAGTTAGGGAGGTTACAAGACTACCTCTCTAGCAATTTTCACCCCGTCAAACAGCGGTGTTGCGTCATCCAGGCTTCATTGTCGTGATACCCTGAAAGTGGCACAAGTGTGGCTTTAAGGGTTCTCGATGTCGTGATATCTTTATTGGTGCCTATGATTTCTACACTTCAACAACCTTCAGTGATATTGCGACTTGGAAGCTCAATGTCATGACACCATACCCTCATTGTCACGACTCTGTCGACAGTCCACTCTAAGTTTATATCTCATTAAAGTTTTGCACCCTTGAGGAAAAAGGACTCAGTGTCGCGACTTCCATGACATCAATGTCGCAACACCCACGTTGAATATTGTTTTCCTCAAGGTTGAGCCTTTGTCGTCTCCCTACACTAAATTGAATACATCATTAGTCTCACGCTAAAAAATGTTAAAGGTTATGTGTCACGAAAATTTTGGGTATTAAATTAGAAAAACTTTTGGTTTAAGCGAGCTCTAGTGTTAACTAGTGAATCTGATGGATTGTTTGGCAAATAGTTAGATTTCAATTGTTAGCCTCATTCCTTTAGAACCGAATACCTTCTTTAGTAGAAAACATCATGATGGGGAAACATTAATTTTGATACTGATGAAGTGGTTCCATTGATTGAGAACAGTAAGGTTATTAAGGAGATTGATGTCATTCTTCTGAAAGCATTCTCTGATTTTTGTATTCAATTTCTTCCTTCTATCTTCTTCTATGGGTTGTTTTGTAAGAGAGAAATTTTGGACCGGTTTGCATGTGAAGAGAAACTAGGATATTAGCTTATGAAATTGAGAATTCAGTAAGCTACTAATCGATAAGGAGGAGGCTTAGGTGATAAGGGAAAGCTAAGTAGGTGTAATCGGTACCAACTTTTAGGTGTTTTACTGGCGAGTTTCTAAATTCAAACCATTTGTTATTGTTTTATACATATATCAGTATTGTGTTGTTGTGGTATGTTCGACTTCATGCTCAGCTATTGATGAGTTGAATTATTGTGGATTATTTATTGTAAGGTTGAAGTACGCAAAGTGATGATTTACAGGTGATTGTTTGATTCTATGTTTCAGTTCGTTATTTTGATAAACTTTCACTAATAAAGTAATTATTGTAATGGTCATCATTGAAAAGGTTCCAATAGGTGATATGCTTGTTATGATTTGTGTTGTGTTATTATTAGTTTGTTTAGTTGAATACTTGTTATGTGTAATTCAAAAATATGAATGATATGTTGTAACACTTTCAACCCGACCTAATTCACCGAGTCCGGATCTCAAGTGTTACACAGGCAATACATAATAAGATTTAAAAATAGTTGACAGACACTCCTTACTTCAAATAATCTTTTCATTCTTAAATCATTTAACAACTTAATATCAAGGAAAAAATGGAAAAGTATTTTTAGAAATAAAATAGCACATCTTACCCATTTACATCTTAGTACAAACATTTACTAAAGTCTGGCACTTAGGATATGATACTACAATACGCCATTTTTTCATTGTATGCATAATAACCTGGTCCGTCGCTTGCTTGGTGTGTTCCTGGCATTGTCCTACTTGGCGCAATCTTATACCACACTACTTGAAACATAAACATAACACTTGTAAGTTTAAAAGAACTTAGTGAGAGTTAAAATAGACTACTTGGCAAATACTTTTATAATATCTAAAGAACTTCTATGTGTCAGCAATCCTTCATACCCACTTACTTTTGTATCAAGCAGATACTATTATAGTTTCGACTTACTCTTACTCGCCAACTATCATACACTTAACTTACCAATTCTTTCTTAACTGATCAACATAGGATCCTTCCAGACATTTCATCAATCTCTTCTTTCACTTAACTGCAAAAGTACTTTTTCAAATAATATACCTTCAGAGCCCACAGACTATCTCTTCACGCACACACACACACACTTATTCTAGAACAGTTGTTCACAGATATTAATCCCTGGAGGATACATTCACACTTGGTGGATACTTAAGTAGATTTGAATACCATCAATCTACTACTTAAATCATACCTTGTTCGATACCATGCCATCTTATACTAGTAATGTATTACACCGATCATTTAGATGAATTCTTCACCACTTTATTACAGAACCCAGGATACCCAAAATAATGAAGACTTGGATTCCATAAGATGTCAGAAAAAGACATGACATTTTTCAGATAAGGCGGATATTGAATACTCTGATTTTAGCACTATAATGCAAACAAATTCAATATGACAATTTCTTATGTCTTTTATAACTACAAATACGCCCAATTTTAAAACTAACAGATTACCATGGCGGATACCCCATGTAACATACAGATACACACTTCTTTTCAAAACTTCCTTTATCTAAGTTAACTGAATTAATCTTAGATGTTTTAGAACCCTATCATAGCAGTATTTATCATAAAACAATCAGAATTTATCCATAACTTACCATAAGGGAGGATAAGCATATTTTACTAGACAAACTTACTAGAGCATGCCACAAGGGCCAAATAGAATATGCCATAAAGAAATCATAGCAAATCACTTGTTTACTATCCTGGTGGACTTTCACAGAAGGTTCCTCCTTATGGACTTATACATAATTTCATGTACCGTGATCTACCAATTCGATCTACAAATTATCGAAGGCTACACCATAAACATACATACAGATATATCTTGCAGTGGGTCTTGGCCACATGGCATTACACACATTCATGTATCGTGATCTGCCATTTCAGTCTTCATCTTACTAGAGGCTACACCATGAGTGTTTCATATCATATGATGTCATGGGTCTCAACCTCATGGCCTTACACTTGATATCATATTGTGATCTGCCCATCTGGTTAGCATTATGACTGCCCTACCAAAGGCTTCACAAAAGGACATTTCTCAACATTTACTTACCCAGATTTGTTCGTATTCCTGATTGACTCATACTTTTCGTACCTCAAACTTACCTGCATGCTTACCAACCAAAATTCTTTTCAAAAAAATTTATACATATTGTCATAGCACTTATCTCCTCTTTATTATACTCATATACTTAACAATTATTATAGACATCATCATCCTTTTTATACATGTATACTTCTACTTGAAAAGCTTACATAAGAGAGTCAGGGTAGAGACTCACCTGTTACTCACCTACTAGAGTTTGAAGTTCCAAACTCAGACATCATTCTTGAACCAATGGCAACAATTGCTAAAAGAACATACACTCACTTCTACAATCTTATACATACAGTTTACTTATCATCTTAATCACTGACAACCTCATGCAAATCCTTGTACTTAAAGCTTTACTGTTCATATACCATATATAGACTTACTGTTTCAAAACACCCAACATGCAGAGCTGTAATACTTACCTGAAGATGGAATGACCACTAATTAAACCAAGAAACTTAGCTTCCAACTTAAGGAGGAAAAGATGCCATTGGACTAAAGAAAAAGAATCAGAGAGTATCATATTAAAGAGGGAAGAACATATTTACAGAACTCTTCTCAAACATATAAATATGTTCAATCCTACTTAGAGGAATTTAACAAATGTCACATATTTCAAAATTTTTCTTTCTTAATGGCCTACAGGTTTCGAGAGAAACATAAATGAGAATCCTACATTATAAATATCAGACCAGTCTATCTAGTTGGTTACTAACCGGGTTACTTTACAACCTAACTAGCATAGTACTTTGGACAAAAAGGGCATACTATACCTCTAGCATTAACTCATATCATAATTCCCTTTTTACTTAACATAATATTTTTCTCAAATAGTAGAATAATATGAAATAGAACCTTTAGTTACTTATATAAGGATTACTATACACCCACATGTATTTGCCAAAAGTAGTAATATAGTGGAATACACCTCAACAAATAAATTATTTCACTACAACACACCTTAACCTTGGACTCGCTAGATTTGGGATGTGGCACATGTGGAGTATGGAGGGACATATTAGCAGATGAAAGAATAGGAAATGAAATGTTGTGCATTCTTCGCCACATGTTATTGGTTTTGTAGAGGTTCAGGTGGATTGTACGGAGAACGTATACGCATGATATTTGGTTTTACGGAGGCTCAGTTGGATTGTACAGAGATATATGCTCATATATATATGATGACCCTACGCTGGTTCTCTTAAGTATGAGACTCTACGGAGTCTAAGGCTTAAAGCCTTATATGTGTAAGCAAGTCCATGGCATGACATATGTAAGTTATGAAAGTCCGTCGAACTTGTTCTTTGAGTTTTACACCAAAGTTATATGTGAAATCTCACCATGTGAAGTCTGTGAGATGAATTCACATGTATCCGTATGTATAAATCTACCACATTTATGAAGTTTCTTCTATGAATCCGCATACATGAGTCCATCATATCTATGAATCATCTTCTACGAGTTCGTATATATGAGTTCATATCCATAATCTTCTATATGAACCTATATGTATGATAGTCTACTGAATTTATCTTTATAATTCAAGCTATGACAGTCTATTGATCATATATTCATGTTTCAAGCTTAAGAATTCAAGAAGACTATCTTTCACAAGAGTCAATATGGCTATTATCCAAGTAACTGATCGTATGGGCTCGTCCTTATGTTCAAGACATAAGAGTTCATATAAAATATTTTCACAAGTCAAATTTCGCAGAGATCTTCTTTTACTAAGAGTCCGCTAAGGACTATATTTAAATTGAGAGTCTGCAGTGACTATGCGCCAAACAAAAAGTCTGGTAGTGACTATTATTTAAGAATGAGTTCACAAGAACCTGCATATATAAATCTGTGAATATGATTTCGCATGTAAAGGTCTACAAGTATGTACACGCCAAGGTCAAGTCCTCGTAGGCAAGACTTTATGTGTAAATCCGTATGTAAAAGCTCGCCAAGTGTGAATCTCCATGCATGAGTTTTCTAGAATCAATCCACCATGCATTAGTCCACAATTATAATAATTTCTAAGGTAATATGCTTATGTTTTGCTGACAATGAGGTAAAAATTCATCTTCTAGGAGGCCAGAGAAAATGGGTAAACAAAATCATTGTGCATTATAGCATATAGCACAAGAGATAGAAATGAAGGATTGTGGCAATTCCAAAAGTGTACGAATGTAACAGCCCAAAAGTCAGTGGTGTTAGAAAATGCGATTTTGAGAGTACAATTTTGTAAACTGGACCTGTGAATATTTTATTTAATAATTACGAGTCTAAATTAGAAATATATTGAGTTTTGGTATAATAATTTTGGTGAACTATTAGTTAATTAAGGTATAGGGACTAAATTGTAAGTAAAACTTGTACTAGGGACCTAAATGGAAAATAAACCACTAGGTAAATAATAGTGGATGGTGGTGGTTTGGGTTTTATGCATTTTGTATGAAAATTTTAATTTAAAAATTAAATTGAAATGTAAAACATAAAATAAAAGAAAGACAGTGGGGAGAAAGAGAACACACCATTGTTTTCATATTTCTCAACCGAAAATTAGAGAAGAAGAAGTGAGAACACACAACTAGGGCTTCTAATTTTCAAAGCTTCAATTGGTTAGTTTAATTTGCTCCTTTTCTTGTAATTTTTATGATTTTAGAATCCCATGAGCTTGATTTAGCTAGCCCAGGGACAATTTCACGAAACTGTTAAAGTTTATAAAAGTTACGATTGATGAATTTTGAAGCTTTTAGTGTTGATATGCTAGTTTATAAGCTTAGAGATGAAATAAGGACTAAATTGTAAAGTGATATTTTGTTAGTTTTAAGTTTAGGGACTAAAATGAAAACTAATTGAAATTAACTTGAAATTTTTGTAATTACTTAGTTTGGGGGGCTATATAAGGGTGTAATTGAAAATGGTTTGAAAAATAAAGCTTAAATGTGAAGATATAGTTGTTTCGATTTTAGGGACTAAATTAAATCAAATATAAAAGTTACTTAAATTTGCAAATTTGCATGTTTATGTGAATTCGTAGCTAAAGATGACATGAAAACATTAAAAAGAATAGGGAAGGCAAAAATCAACAATGAATAGCTCGAGTTTTGGTAAGTGTTTCTATGGTCTAACAGTTATTTAATTTTCATATTTTTATGATGTTACATACTGTATACTGCTATGGTTAATTGTCTGGTGACGAGTGAAATGATTTTGGATATTACAATTGAATATTGAGACAAGTACCAAAATAAATAGATGTCTAACTGTGGAGTTGAATTATATTGCTATTGGGTACGATTTGGATAGAAGTGTTGTGAAGATAGAAATCGAGATATGAAGAGGTATTGACTTTAGCCATACAATAAGAGATATGAAGAGGTATGGACTAGACTTGATAAAGCCATCGTCATCGGGGAGCCTGGGGTGGCAAGTCATCATTGCTGGGCAATCTGAGATGACATAAATGAATTAAAAAACCATTGTTGTTGGTGGAAACACAAAAATATATAGATTTTTCAGCACCTTTTGAGCTCTAATTCATGTAGTTTCGTAGTAATTTTTGTCGAAATTCATACTTTAATTATAAAATAATTAATTTGCACTTAAATTAT